>VZRV01002089.1:893701-1175252 GCA_013398115.1 Falcunculus frontatus
TAATATAAATATGAATCTCCAAGAAGATGGGAAAAAGAAGGTTCTGAAAATCCTAGCCCAATAAGTTTAACTTACATTCCTGGGGAAAAAAAAAATTATATTATCAGTCTTCATGGAAGCTATTTGCAGGCAGAAGAATGACAAGCAGTTGGGAGCATGGCAAAGGGCAGATATCTGAAGGGACAGAGATATGCATGAAGATATGTGGAAAAACACAGTGGGGAAAACTGTCATTCTTTATATCTAGAACATGTAAATATTCAGTAATTTTGTTATGTCTTGTGACCATATCTGTCCTTCCGACCAAAAGAAAACCAAACAAACATATTACAGGTCTCAGCTCTGTTTCAACCCAATGAACTGGTTTCTACAGCCGGCATAATTTTTCAGAAACTCACCGACTTAAAACTACTTAATAGTGAGCTTGCATGCAATGGTAGCAATATGGACAGAATAGCAATGTTCAGAAAATCACAGGTGGCTTATAAAATTTCAGATCTTTATCCATCAATATTCCTTGGATATACAACTTGTGAAGAAATGATAGATTATAAAAATACACTACAAGAAGATGGATTAATAGTATATAGTTAGTTGTTCAAAGTGTATATAAACATTGGCTGGAGAGGCACTGCACATCTGACAAATTTATGGCCCTTCATTTACAGTGTAAACAGCTAGGAGAACTAGACTATGGCACATACTGACATTATTTTATGAATTAATGTTACTTTATTGAAGGCAAATAGCACATCTTTATTTCGTCAGAAAAATAACTATGTTCTAAACTTTAAAAAACTTCAGTAGCACTTTTCCTTTCCTCTAATTGTTCAAATAACTCATTATTTCAAAACAATTGAAATGATCCTATAAAATTAATATGCGATCTCCCAACAGCTGAAAGGTCCTTTTACTATGTTCTACTTCTAATAGAAAGAAACAAATTCTTAATCTTAGACATATATACATAATTCCAAAAAATACAAAGTTTACATTATTCCAAAAACACTCAGCAGCCACAGGATTACACAATTAGTAAACTTGTTCTCTCAGAAGCCCCTTTGTAGTTGCTTCTCCAGTACAAGCTTTAGTGGAAGTTCTTTATATGTAAGTCCTCTGTTCAGACAAATCTAATTTAAAAAGCTTACATATTTGACCACAAATAACTACCTAGTACAGGACTGAACTAGGGCTTTTTTTCTTGTAATATTTTTGAATTTTAAAACATTTATTCACCGGCGGAATTCCAAAAGTATTTGAAGGCTTTGTCAGAAACCCAACAATCTTTCTGAAAGAAAAGTATAGGCAAATATAACTATGTCTTCTTGATACTTTTATACTGAAAGGATAAATAAGTGGAATGTGAAAAGAATTAAATCTCTCCAAAGTGCTTCAAGGATAAATCCTCTTTGCTGTATATGTCATCACAAATTGTATCTTGCAACCAATTAATAATTTCTTAACAGAAATTATTCTAATGGTGAATTTCCAAACAGCTCTAGTCTGGAATACTCCAAGGCAGAGGATAACAGGAGATCTATGTTAACCAACTAATCACTGAATCATCAGCAGAGAGTAAGAGGTAAAAATCTCTTTTGTTACTCCTAACTTGAAATTGGAAAACACACTTGTGCAGCAGCGCCATGAGATTTCTCTCCCAACTTGAGCTGCTGTAGGGAAACAAACTGGGTACACATTTTTGATTACAGTGAGGCAAATGCCACTTTCTCTCAGAATATCTTTACTTGTTAAATTTTAAATTAAAATTGATTTCTTTCAATGTGCTTAATCTTTTCCTATGTCTTTTCTTGGCTTCTCTTCTCCTTTTCTTTCCCAGAACTCAGTTTCCCCTTGCCTTAGTTCCAACTCTACACATTTCAGTCTCAGCAAACGTATGAGCATTTTCAACATCTTCTTGCCAATCAGCCCAGCAGTTGTTTTTTCTCTTTTCTAATAGGGAGGCAGTTGGTGCAAAGTTATTTTTGCCTGTATTTTGCACTTGTTATCAGTTGGGAGCAGAAGGAAACATCACTTTGGCTCCTGAATGAAAGCAACAGATAAGCATGATGCTTTGGGCTGTCTGCTACTTCTGTTAGCCAGTAACAGAGCATTGTGCATTATTGTCTCTCTCTTCTATTATGCATGCTGAAATTCCCTTCTAGCAGGCCTGAAGCATTTACATTTTCTCAGAAAATGGACTGAGAAATCCAGATGCCAATATATCGTTGACAGTGTTAGGAAAAGGTTAAGCTTTGGCATTGACATTTACATATATGCTTCTGGCCCCAATTAATTCCAGTGTGTTCAATTCAGACCTATGACACTGCTCCACAAAGACACAAGCTCGACATTAAAGGAAAACTTATGAGGAGAAGTAATATCTTTTATTAGATCAGTTGATAGGAAAAAATGGCAAGATTCTGGCACAAAAGACCTTGTTCAAAAGAATAAAATGTAGGAGATTTCAGGTATGCTAGATGCCATGTGGGACATTGATATTACGCCTTGTTTGAAAATTCCTTTTTCAAATCAAGACGTAGTATGAAGTCCTGCCTCAGACATCACAGAAAAAACATGGCAGTGAACATTCCCAATGTTTATGTGATACTCATGATATCTGAAAAAGGGAAAATGGTACACAAGTTATCCTTAGTAGTGTAAGCTGGATTGAAAGGAAAATTATTTGTAAAAATGACATGATATTTTTTTAGCTTCCATAAATAACACAGAGTTCAGTAAGCCTTTGCTTATTTCTTTGGACAAAAAGGGTGGCTGCATGAGATGTTGATAAATTCCCTTTAGAAAAGGTAAACTCTTTTTCTATGTCCCTTCATTCACACATGTGGGATATGACCCTATAATTTACAGTCTGTCCATTTTAACAACTCATCCACATTTACAGTTACATAAGCCTTTGTAACTCTGAAATTCCATTTATTCCACCTCTTTTACTTACATTTGTGATTTGCAGATATGTTTATGTGGAGATAGTTCATGTTTCTATTAACTTTTATTATACATATGGAAATATTATCAAATTAATAGAACAAATAACATCAAATTAATGAAGCAAACTTGTGAACACATACCTTACAAAAAATTTCCATCCCTGAGAGTGATACCCATTAAGAGTAATTTTTGCTTTCCCAGTGATGGAATATTTATGCATTTGAGAGCTTAATTTCTCTCTTTAGCTAAAGATGTCAAAACATTTTTTATTGAATAATTTCCTGCAGATATAGTCATACAATTTACAAACAAACTAAAAAAAGCAAAAAAAGAGAGAACAAAAATAAAAGCATGTTCTCAAAAGAAAACCTTTTCGTTCTTCAAGGTTTGTGTAGATTAGGTTTATAAGTTTTTATCCATAATGTAACTACACTAAAAACATGGCACAGAAAAAGTACAGAAGTTAGAATGATATTAAAATACACTTCGATTCCCCCAGTGCTTGAGCACTGTGGTTCTATTTCTAAGTGTGCAACATAACTTTTTAACTGACAACACTAACACACACACAAAAAAGAATAGAAACATGAGCTTATTATCTTTACATGTCACATGAATTTCAGAATTTTTATTCATAGCATCAGTTTATGATACTTGCATTACAGAACACTGCAATCCATGACAGAATTTTCTATTTCCTCTTTATGTTGTTAATCTCTGTACCTTTATAAAAACTATATTTGTCAGCAAAAATTCATAATCCCATATACCTCTATTCTCCTTGAGGAAAGAATCATAAGGAACCTGTTTTACCCTATCATGTCTTCAAGAGAGAATGAGTTTATTAGTCTCCTGCTGCCCCCAAAGGTGTAAGTTCTGCATCATACTACTTATTTTACTGGCCTCTCAAAAAAAAATTTTCCAAGCTTTCTTGACCTAACAAGAAGATTTTCATCAACTGCAGTAGCTTTTAGATAAGGTTGCAGTTCCTTATACTACACCTGATGACATGCTTGAGATAAGAAGAAACTTCACAAAAATACAGGGCAAATGCAGAGACAGCAAATCTCTAATGTATCTTCACAGACTGCAAAGTGTTAACAAATACATTGATCCTGACTTCAGAACTTACAGTGACTGAGATTCTCACATTCTAATTTATGCCAGAAAAGTAATGGCATTCCTATGAAAAAATAAAAGCAAAGACATCTTCTAAAGCATTGTGGAATTATAAGAGCTTACTTCTATGTACAAATTCTAACATCTTTGCCTATTCCAAAAGTGTAGTAGTTTACTAACTACTTGAAATCATAATCAACTATAAGTTTACAAAGAAGGATTTTGATTTTATTTTAAACATTTTGTCATGATAATGCAAGAGTCCTAATTATAAACATTTCCTGCCTGTTGTGGCAAGATATTGGGGAAGATAGCTGCAGGGGTGGTTTCTGTGAGAGTAGGGACTTTCACAACATGGGACAGAGAAAGTTCCAGGCAGCTCCAAAATGGATCCACTGCAGGACATAGCTTAACACATCAACAAAGATGATGCGTATTCTCTGGTAACGTATCTCAGAAAGGGCAAAATATACTGTGTAGCAGCTGTGAGAGATAGGAATGAGAAAAAAATGTGAGAGAAGCGGCTTACAGACACTAAGATCAGAGGAGAAGGAAGCAAGATGTGCTCCAGGCACTGGTGTAGAAATTCCTCCGCAGCCCATGAAGACCGTGGTGAATCAGATTGTCCCCCTGCAGCCCATGGAAGACCGTGTTGGAGCAGATATCATCAACGCTATAGGCCATAGATGACGCCACACTACAGAAAAACATGCCCTAGAGGGAGCTGCAGATTGTGGAAAGTCCACACAGGAGAATGTGGAGAGAAGCCCAAGTGGCATATTTTCTCACAAGACCTATGGCCCATAGGGGACTCATGCTGGAGCAACCTGTTCCTGAAGGACTGTACCCCAAGAAAACATCAGTGATGCGCATGTTATAAATGCAGGATGTCAGGTAAAATGAACTACTTAGATTTCCTTGAGCTTCATCATATTCTTATTTAACTAGAACTATAAAGTAATTATTTTATTCAACTTCACAGTTACGTTGTTTGCTAAAAAGGTACTGATATTCCACATTGTTTATTTATATCTTAAATGCATAATCATTAACCTGGACTTTGCTGGTTTAATTTTATTTATTTAATTTTAACCAGGTAGATTTTTAGTGTGGTATAGTTCTGTCACCATAAAGAGTTTAGAGACATTAATAGATGACAAGAATTTTCAATCTTATTTTCTCTTCCTGTTTTGATAAGGAGGGGAAGTGAGCGAGTGGCTGGGTGGGGATGTGGCAGCAACCCAAGGTCAACCGCCACAACTGCCAACCTTTTGATGTGAGTGCTGCAAGAGTTGGTAACTTCCTTTTCTGAGAGTACATAGGGGTAATGTGTGTATTCACTTCTCTCTGAGTAGGTCATGACACCAAGGGAGGCCATATGTGTTCTTCTACTCCAGGTTTTAAATATTGAAATGATTTTATTGTCTGAAATATACCCAGATAATTCAAACAAAACTGAGTTAAGTTTTGTCACTTCTTGTCAAGAAGTGATTTATTCTGACCATAAAATTTAGAAGCTGAAAAATAATTTTCACATTATGTCACTTCAAGACTTCCATCTACCCATTTGGCTGCAAAGAAAATTTAAAAGTTGGCAAAAATCTTCTAAACTCCCCATCAGACTGATCAGGGAAAATTTTCTACTTGAATAAAAATCTGGTGATCAGCATGACCTTGATTATGTCAGCAGATAGAAATATTTTGTAAGTGTCTTTTTTTCTGTCTTTTCTTCCAGTCTATAGTTGCAGCTATAGCCTCTGATTCTTCAGAGGAAGAGCTGAATAAATATATCTAACCAATTACTCATCAAGACAATATACTCCTTCACTTTGCTGATGACTGGCTAAAGCTTTGAAGCATGAAATTTGATTTTGTTACTGGTTTAATGTATAGATGCAAGTAAAAAGAACATTAAAATGTCAATGCCTTAAATTTTGTTTTCCCCAGTAGTCTTGAAAGATGATGATGATGAGCAGGAGGAGGAGGAGAAGAAGGAGGAGGAAAATAGGAAATCAGAGATTTAAATATATCACGGTCCAAATGAACCAAAGCAGTCTTATATTCATTAAAACCATGCGCAGAGGTGATAAATTTTCTGGAGCGAAGTATACCTTTGAAATAGTTGTGTTATCAAAGGATTGAAAGTTGTATTACTCCGACAATATTTAAATATCTAAACTAGAATATTTCTTTCTAATTCTAATACTATACATGACTAAAAGTTGGTTCTCAATAACTGGTTTTATGTCATCACTTTTTCTTCAAAGCTAAACAGCTGTCCTCTCCTTTCAATTACAGTAGTGTGCATATACATATATATTCATGTAGAATTCATCCCTCAATCATCTCGCTGATTAAGCTAGACAACTTAATCTTCAGAGGTCTTGAATTTTAAGGGTCGCTTGATGCTATTTTCAGAGTGAAAGCTCCGTCTTCCATCCCTGGCAAACAGATCTATCCTTAAAACTCACGGCTGAGTGAATAATCATCATTCATGTATGTGGCAGTTGGGTATTTCTTAAACAAATTGTCCTATTTTTTAATATGGAGACATGTATAAATTAATGCATATGGCAGGGAAATGACAGAAAAGACTGGAAACTGCTAGCTACTAAAATAAAGTACAATTTTACTTCATTTTGATACCGCAGACTCTTATTATTACAATCATAATGGTGACCAAACTTCTTATAATTACTTCTCAGAGTAAGAAGGAGTGAATCCAGAAATTTCTCTACCGATTTTAAACTGTAACCCTAGAGACAGATTCAGAGTTTATAAGCAATGAAACCTGTGAAAGATACTATAGATAAGATGGCTGCAGAGACACAAATACTTCCAAATGAGAGGAAAAAGGAAAGAAAAGAAAAAAGGAGAAATATAACTTCACATACAGTTTCAGCATACTGCCAAAACCCTACTTAGATGATACTTGTTTGCTAATGTGTTTTTTAAGATCATGTTAATTAACTTTAAAAACAAGCAAATAAACAAAAAAAAAAACCCCAACAACAAAAAACACCACAACATGTAAGTTACTTCCAGAGGTGAAAAAGGAGATATAGTAGTGCACTTGGAGGAACTGGTTAAACAAACTGTCTTCTGAGGTGCTGGTATGTAGTATCATGACATAAGGCAAGGACAGCTGGTGATGAATTCTCAGACAAAAGTTACTGTAAATGTTTTTCTATCTCAAAGCCATAGAATCATGAATAATTTAGGCAGGAAGGGAACACGGGAGTGAATTTTCTAGTCCAGTTCTCCATTTACAGCAGAGACAACCATGATTGGATTGCATGTTGTCAAGTTTGGAATGGAGGCAATAAAAACAAGGAACTCCAGGGAATCCAATTCACAGAGTCTGATTACCAGAAAAGTCATGCATTTAGTAGGGTTTACTAGATCTTACTAGAAGCTGTTACCCTGTAAACCCTAGCAAACACAGCTTAATAAGGGAAAGTGAGATACTACTAAACTTCAAATTGCAATTAAATTTTGAAAGCTGATTTTTTTTCTTTTTTAAAGGTAAAAAATATAAAAGTTACATCTTTGATTTAAAAATTGAATGATGCATTACCTCTCAAAATTTCCTATGCAATGCTGCTTGTTATAAAGACAATCATGTTTTCTATTTTTTTCCTCTACCAAATACAACACATACTCTTTTTCTTATATGTCTTCACTTGTGACAAGCAAAGGATATCTGTGGTATGTGGTACATGAATACGTAGTTCTTTTGAGGCATATGTAAAATCCAAGCAGGAAGGAATTTAAAGTAAGGAATAATAACATAAATGCAGATATATAAAATTATATGTATTACTATGACAACACTATTAATTAAAGGGTTTTTTAAAGAAGACTGCCAGACATTGACAGAGAAGGATATAATAATTGTAAGGCAAGTAAGATGACTAGAAAGTTCATCTCAGTAAATATCACTGATGAGTCCTTGTGACATCTTTTTTACTTAACAGTAATTCTATTTAGTCCTAAAAAGCAGTCAGCTGATGCACATATTGAAATGTTCTAACAGATGATGTTATCTCAAATTCGGTTGCATAAGTTTAAGATAGATGCTTCAGATAACCAAATTTTTTTTATATTTTATGATCTAAATGAATATATAGCTCATCAAAGTGGCAAATTTTCAGGAATTCAGGTGATAATGATGATGACATAAAGCATCAGACCTTGACCTGATGAAACTCACAGAGCTGCAGCTCCAAAATGTTTGGTAATCATTTCTTGGCCTGTAGACATTTGTTAAAGCAAGATAAAATCAGCCTGAGTCAAGGCAAATCCAGCAGATCCTAAAACTCTGCACTGTTGGATTGATTTAAGACTTTCTATAAATCAACACTGGCAAAAATAACATTTACTAAGTTTTGGAATTTGAAGTAAAAATGTTTTATGCTTTAGAAGTTCTAACAAACAATGTGTTTGGGTTTTCTGGGATTTCCTATGGATTGTGCTTAAAGTTTTGTGTAAAATTCAACTCCTTGGCTTCTGAAAATATAGGTGAAGAAGATCCTATCAAGTGACCTTAGTGAATGTCAGGGAAGGAGCCCAAGTTCATTGCGCAAGGATAAAATAATTAAGAACTTTCCTGTTCTCCTGAATATATTGTTCATCATCCACTCACTATTCATCTAAACCAATTCATTACAATCTGCTTACCACTCTCTTTAGTTTATAAAGTATGTGTCTGAAATGTACTAGTGCAATCTAGCCAAATGTATCAGGTGTGCTCTAACTTCCCTTTTCCTTGATAAATATTGTGAAAGGATTGTTCAGTAGAAAAGAAAGACATTATCAAGAACGGCTATGATTACTGATACATTCTGATTTGATTTCAGAAATCCTTCCCCATGGATCTGTAGTCCCTGGATAAAGAATGGTTATGCTATTGAAACAATTTTAAAGAGTGGCATAAATCCATTTTCCAAAATCACATAGATGGATCTCATTTTTAAGCTTCACACATCACTGATTATTTTTATCACAGCTCCAGAAAAAATACAGAAATCCAAATAAAAGATCTGCAATTTATAAATTTAAGACCATCTTTCATACCCTTCCTTCTGAAACAAATCTAGTTTAACAAAAGTTATGATTGCAAAGATTCTAATTTATTCAATAACCTTAGGTGTAAATGTCTCTGCCTTATTTATAGCATTCTTTTGTATTAAATATCTTACTTTCTCTGTTTTTATAAATGAATCTGGGTATCTAAATTGGTTATTGGAAACATATACAAACTGTCAAAAGCTACAGTAGTTTATATCAGGAATCAGAATAGCTGCTGTCTGCTTCCAAGAGCTAGGGAACTGTGACTGTGTTAGCCACGCAGAAGCTACATTGAAAATGTAATCTGGAGTTCACCTATTTGAACACCTGTTCAAATAAGTTTTATGTATTCTATCATCAGGGAATTGACAACTAGACTTGCTTCGCATGCAGTCCTTTATAATTTACATTGAATATTAAAGTTATGCTGGAAAGAACTAGAAAAGATAATTTTCTCCTAAACCAATAAAGTTCTCTCACCGTATTACATGAAGAGCAGATTTACTTTAGTGACACTTTCTTCCTTGTCAATGATAAAATATTGATGACATTTTTTCAGTCATCCCACTGTCATGTTTGACCCTGGCTACACTCACCAGGCCCAAACCTGACACCCACCTGCAGTCTGATTTGATAGCCTGAACTCAGCCTGCCCTTATCCCCACAGAATTGGGTGATGTCCTGCTCTGGTGCTACCCTGTGGAATCCCCACCATCCCTGGCCTCAAGAGATCCTCTATCCCACATAACACCCTGAAATATATCATGGAAAGTTAGGTCATAGGAACACAAGCCAGATCACATTTAACACATTTAACATCTTTATTAATTATCTGGATGATGGAGAAAATTATCAAGGCAGATGCCATCAAAGTATATACAAATCTGAAGGGAGAGTGCAAAGATGATGGAATCAGGCTCTTTTCAGAGGTGTCTAGTGACCAGATCAGACAAAATGAGCAGAAACTAAAACATAGGAGGGTCTTTCTGAACACAAAAAAACCCCATCTCCTTGTTGAGAGTAACTAACCACTGAAAAAGGTAAGCACAGAAAGATTGTTGGATCTCTGTCCTCAGAGATATTCAAAAGCCATTCTGAACATGTGTCTTGGAAACCTGGTCTCTTGGAAACCTGGTCTAGGTGAACCTGCATGAACAGGGGTTGTGGACTAGGTGTAATCCAGAGGTTCATTCCAATTTCAACCTTTCCTTATGCCTGCTAGCTGAATCCTCACTATGCAGGAATAGCTTTTGATATCTTAACTTCCATTCTCTGCCTTGTTGTCTTCTGTCCTAAAGGAATAGCTAGTTCTCAGTCTTATGGTTCTCCTAATATGGTAGGTGTAATGAACTGTTTTCAAAATCTTCTTGGTTTTCAAAATCTTCTTTATGGCTTTAAACTGATCAAAAGTAATTGAAGCTGTTTATATAACAAAGGGAGAACTTGCTGTGATACAAACTGAACAGTCAGTAGACTTAGATGAATAGCCACAAACATCAGATTCTACTGTCCCTTGTTTAGAAACATACAGCAAAAAGTCTTGAGATATTATATTGGTTTGATTTAGAAGATGGGAGATTATTGCAAGATATGGAGTCCAGATAATCTGGTTTATTGTTAGTGTGAGACTGACATTCTTAATATAGGTTTACTAAGCCAAGAAATTATCTGAAAAAACCCAAAATGAAATATTTTAATTTTTTTTTTTTAATAATGGATGAGAGAACAAAAAGGAGATGAAACCTCTTGTCAGACATAATAAAATTTAGTCAACAGATAATATAGTATTAGATTTTATAGGCTTGAAGGCACTCAGCTATTAAGATTCTGTACTAAATCTAGTTTTATATCTACAGTAATTCTTTAGCAGTATTTTCCATGCATAATCTAATTATCAGTGTTTCCATGGTTATGCTATTACAGATATTTGCATTTGAACATACAGAAAAAATAATGTGAGAAGTCAAATATCTTCACTAAATGGAGAAACTACAGCTGAAACAGTTTAAAGAGGTGCAATATTTCTCCTCCCTTATTTTGACAGTGGTACTTCAATAAAAAAGCTGAATGTTGATTCAATGAATTCAGTCATTTCTCACCTATCATAACATATTCTTAGTAATCCAGGTAGTGGATAATTAAATCTTTTTACTTAATATAGAAGATTGGTGTAAATCTTAGTATTAATTTTTAATATACTTAAAGATCATCCTTTCATATTGCATATTCTTTCTGCTTACACAATCAAAAACCAAAGAATAAACACAGTGTTATGACTAAATTCAGATACTCGACAAAGAATCTGGGACTATGTTGTACCATATCAGGTCTTAAAAAGCACGTTTGCCCTAGGCATTTCCACAATCTATAAATTCCACGTCTTACACAACGCAAAACTCAGCCTTGTGTGTTGAACATTATCTTCTCGAACTGTTTCACTTCTGAACACATTAAATTACACGTAAAAAAGAGATCAAACCTGATTTTTTTCCCCAAGCCATTCAAATGAAATTCTGCTTGTTAAGTACAACTCAAATGTGCTTCACTACATAAAACTAAAAAATAAATATTCCTCAGGATCTTAGTCTCAAAGCACTTTCTACTAAACAAATATAAGATTTCCTCTAATTTTCATCATAGATCAGATTCCCATGCAGTTTCCTTCTTCTCGCTCCTATAAAACTGTTATCAGATCCTACAACATGCCTACATATTTAGTTGTACCACTGAAACGAAAGCAGAGTCAGCCAGGACTTTTTAAACCTAATCATATTAGTTACATTTTCAGAACCTCTCTCACACCTTTCAGAATCCTGGCATCCAAAATGGTTAATCTAAAGGAGGGCGAGGAGCCGGGGAGGGAAAAAAACTAAACCAAACCAGGTCAAAACAATCCAAACTTAAACTTCCACTCTTCAACCAACAGATTCTTCTGTACTTTTATCTGTTATTCCAGCTTCATTCAACTCAGTAATGAGGCTATCTATACACATATGTTTTTAGCCATTAGTCATGTCACCTAACAATGGCTTTACTTTTGCATTTCTGTCTTGACGAAATACACATATTTTTTATTTCTTTCAAATTTATTATTTTATTTGTTCACAAGGCAAAAAATTGTCTGCATATCTCAACCAGGTCATATGGGAAGAGCCCCTTTATTCCAGTTGTCATAAGAAGATAGTGCAAAGATCATAATCAATATCCTTTACGAGCTTATTATTGCTCTTGTTGTTACTATTATCGATAATACTACTAATATTATTTCCAATACACAGTTTTTTTAAGAACCCAGTACATGTGCAATGAATTTTTTTCCTTTGAGATTTCATAATGACACCTAGTTCAAGTTGAAACTGTAGTTCAGTATACATGATTTCTACCAGGTTTGGTGTAAAGCCACAGGCTCTCTACTGACCTTGCAGTGCAGAGTCTCAGGACCTTGAGGTACCTGCCCAAGCCTGTGGGACAGGTTGGGCAGGTACATCAAGGACCTGAGACATCAAGGACAGTGCAGTCCTGTATGTGATCTAGTATTGCTACAAAGCACTCACAGGCATACGAGAGAACTACTTCGGGTGTCTAACATGTTTTAAATTTGTCTTAGTTCTTCGACCAGGTTTACTAACGTGGTGCTCATTTAAAGTTGATTTATTTGTTTTCAGTCTCAAGTTATCTCCAGCTCAAATATATTACTGTCTCTGTTACGTCCCTATGCTGACTTTGTTCCAGAATCCTTGCATCTAAAAAGGATGAGAGAAGTGTTCTTTTATAATGCAATTCATTATTTTTGGTTGATATGATTAAGTTCCATTTAATGAGTGATTCTTTCTTGAGACTTATTTGGGATTGCATTCTAAAATTCTCACAAAAAACAAGTCAATAAAAAAAGCAAACATCTCTTGATAAACACCCTTCTAAAAAGAAAAATATTAAAGTGGGATAAATTATTGGAAACAAACCAGAACCGAATTATAGAAATTTAGGTAGCAACAGGATCAGTATAGCAATTTTCAAAAAAAATACAGTAAGATATAGCAAAATACACAGCAACAGTAGCTCATATTTAAGAAGTAATTCAACAACAGAATGAAAAAAATGAAGATAATTAGTCAACATTTGGGACATAGTTCTGTCAGCAAACGGATATAACACGTTAGCTGTTGTTTCCCCCCTTACTATCTCTAAAAAAAAGAGCCATTGAACTTCAGTTATTTGATGTTAAAAGCTAATATTGTCTATTCAAATTAGGCCAAGAAGCATTGAAATTTATTCCTGTTTTCACCAGCTTGAAGGAATCAGTGAAGTGGTTCTTGTGAGTTCAAAGAAATTTCATTTGCACCACCTTGCTAACACAACTACGAAATTCCTGGTATGAAAGCAAAATCATTGCGTCTTTCGTAAAAAATTAGTTTTGACGAACGTTTTTCCTAGACTTTGAAAAACAGTGTCAGGGAGGAGGTCTGGCTGCTCCCCATGGGGAGGGAGGCAGAAGCAAAGGATGAATGCAAGCCTGTAGGGTAATGCCATCCCATGACGTTGATCCAGAGCAGAGATGCAGCAAGTCAGGGTCAGGATCAGACACAGAAATAGTCTACTGGGGTGAGGTAGGGCTGAGAGCAGGATTGAAAGCTATGTCCAAGGGTTCATGTTGGGTCGTGATTGAGGCAATATGACCCTGGGCACAGGCAGTATTGATCTGCTACGCAGCTCAGAAAAGGGCAGCAGAAAAAGACTTTGCTGGAAAAGAGTTCCGCAGAGAAGGAGGGCATCCCAAACTTCTGGCTTCTCATCAGTGATGGAGGCAAACTTTGACTAAATACCTTCATTCAGTCCACTTAGCACCTTAATTGATTCCACTGAACACCCTATCTCAGCCCAGTGAACTTCTGGGAAGGGGGCTGTAGTCAGGATCCTTACAGAAAGGTCAATAAAAAAATGTCATGTGTCAATCATTTCCAGTAAAGCTTTTTTTAATTTCACTCTGCTTAGGTAAAATTTCAACTGAATGTTATTTTAGCTAGTTACATTTCTAGATTTAAAGAGTGTGTTTATTTATGGAATTGTGACTATTGAATTTGAAGAATACGTACAAAAACTAAGGAATGCAATTTGTGCCATTGGATTATTAATACTTATTCCTGGTATTTTAAAACAATAGCTCTGTCTGTCATCTTGAAAAATACTGCACAGTCTTTTCATGTTTGTTCATTCAGCCATATCCTAATTCTGCAAAAACTCATTGACACGTTCAGTTTCCCAGTGCAGAAAGTGATGTCCATGGTTTTCATCTACAAAAAGTTAATTTAAGTTACAAATCTAAAAAGTACTACGAGCAACTAGATACATATGTTTATAGGAAAAGCGTATTTGAAATCTGCATTTAGGGTTTTTTTATTATTTTTCATGTTTTTGAAATCTATCTCGTAACAACCATAATCTTAAATAACAATTTCAGGAATATTTTGCGCTTTTTTCACTTTTATTGTCTTATTCAAAAATTTTTATGCCAAAAGTAAAAATTGAGATAGAATTTTAAAATATTGTTTTAAGTTTATTTTAAGATTCTTGGCGAAGTCTTCAAAATATTAACTTGGGTGTGACTTTGAACAGTAGGTTTCATTTTTACTGTGCTGTTTCTGTTATAGGTATTTCATACCGAGATTCTGTATAAAGATTTGTATTATGTGCTCCTACAATATGAGACAGGATGTTTTAAAATCCATGAAATAGTTACCTACCGTCTCCTGATATTTTTGTCAGAAAACTCATTTGAATATGCTCTTTAAAAAATTACATGCCTTTTCTAAATCTGAACCAAAAAAAAAAAAAGAGAGATTTAGGTGACATTTGTGACTCCACTACACCATTATAGGAACTAGTTTATGTGCTCTAGTGTACTGCTATTGCAGTGCTCTGTGGAACAGTGTCATGATGTAAAGAAAAGGAATTCAAAGATCATCCAGTCTTGCTATAGGTTACAGGGTGGAAAAGACCGTGCATAGACAGATATAAGTCTACAACAGACTTGAAATAAGTTAGTAGCTGAGTAATTGTTTTGTCAAAAATCTAGAAAACTGTAAGTGACTCCAGGGTCCAAGCACAGAATCACATTTATTATGTGATTAGCATTTTTCCACCAGCAACATTTTTAGCTAAATTATTAAAGGGCAGTCAAAGATAAAGTGTCTGAAGAGTCTGAAGTGGCTGATGCATGAGTAACGCTTCAAGAAAAATTGATCTCTGCTGGTGATATACAAAGCTGGTGCATGAACAAGTAGGAAATTCAGTAATAAGGGTTGTCAATACAACACATTCTCTAAACAATACAATCAATAGGAGAAAAAAAAGTTAAACACTGGGAGCACAAACTGATTTTGCACCTTTCAGCCTCAAGAATGATGTCTCTCTTAGGAGGAATAGCCAAAATTTATCCCTAGACATTTCAGAAGCTCTACCGTTCCTTATGCTTGCGGTCTATAACAAAGACTTAATGCTGGGAAAAGCAGATAACCTTCTTGGTTAATAAAAGGATATTTTTCACCCAAAGAGACAACCAATTAATAAGCTAGAAGAGTCAAAAGAAGGAGATGAGAAAATGCAGAGAACTAGCATTACATTTAGTAATCATAGCATAGTATGCCACTCAGTCTCTGCAGGGAAATAACTTATCTTTGCCACTAATTCACATTACTGTGAATGAAAAGTACCTTACTGAAAAATTTCACTTCAGGCAGAGGAGCTTTATCCCACCCAGTCATGCAATCATAGACCAGTTTAGGATACTCATATATCACTTGTATTTTCCAAAGCCTTTTTTGTTATCTAAGGAATTCTGTTGAGCTTTCCCAGAATGCACTGTCATGACAAATAACCTTAGCTCTGTGGCTCTCTTGATCTGTAAAGGACAAATTTTGATCCAATTTGCACTCATTGTTTATTTTGGGGGCTCATTATAGTAAACTAAGAAAGGAGTGTGGAATTTCCCTGCTTTTATAGAGTTTTCTGATAATTCATTTTGTTCTTCTCAGACATACTCATAAATTCTGCAGCAAACAAAAGTTCATAGTCCACTAGTTTTGCCTTTTTGTTGGAATGAATAAGGTGTCAACATGTTCTTATCTAGAACTAGGATAAAAAAATTAAAGAAAATTCCTATATACTGAGACCATGTTTATTTATTACTTGTATTGGAATACCTCATTTCATTGAAAGATACTATAATCTGTGGATATTTATTGCTATTTATATTAAAAGCATTTTCTTGGTTATAATTATTATGTGCTTCACTGATTCAAGTCAGTTTTGGCCGAGTTAAAAATGAATCAGTTTCATATGGAAATCTGTTTTTAATCTATTGTTTCCCTTCTGACATCTGCAAGTGAACTAAATAGTCAATAAAATTCTTAGTTGATTACGATTTCAACTAAAAAATATAGAAGTATTTTTTCTCATTTTCTTAAGTAGGGAAAACACTAAACTACTTTACTAAAGGATACAGAAAAGTACAACAGCACACTGCAGCAAAACTTAAACATTTTCAATAACCAAACCATTTTGAATTTAAAAAAAAACTTGGATGCAAATAAATGTTTACAAAGTACAGAGCTTTCAACTGTAATGCCTGTGTACCAGTAACATTATAGGTGAAGAAAGGTCTCAGAATGGACAGGGGCATGAATGTAGGAGTGAATAACCAGGAGGTATAGTAAATAAAAAATTTAGAATCTATTTCAACAAGGAATTACACTTTAAGTGATCCTCAGCTGCCATACAATGTCATTTCACTGAGAAAAAAAGAAATGAGAGAGAGAAAATAAGGCCCAGTAGCCATTTAAGTGGAGGCTTTGGACATAATTCCTGGGAGGTTGTTAGCCTAACTTTGTTCATTCTTGGAAGAGATGATGAAAATGAGTATGTGCATAAAATCCCAAATTAGACTTGAATAGAACAGAGAATACTGAAGTTATGTTGTGGGTGAAGGAGATTTAGTTGAAATAACAAACAGGAAGCACTCATTTAGAAACTAAAAACTCACTGTACCTTCTCATTAAGAAGAGCTGTATATGATATTCAGTGTCATTGCACTACCCTAAATGATGCCCAAGCAGGACACTTTTTCCCTGACTGTGATGAGAAACTGAATTCTAAATAGTGGTTTGCAAACCCAAAATCAGATATGGTTTAAGGCTTAAATGAGAGCTTTCAAATTAAGCTCTTTAAAAATTTACATTTAAACAATTTCATAATTTTGAAAATGATGCAAAAATAGCTTAAGATTGAAATGTAGTCCTTAGAAGCCAGAAAGTTAGAACAAATCTATTTTTTATAATCTATAATTTATGAAAAGAATGAAATAAGGTAGCTTGATAATCCTTTTTTTCCTTAACTGCTGAAATAAATGTGCTTAGAATGCATCTATCCTATCAGCATTGGCAATAGGACATATTTTAATGCAGATTGAAGGTCTATAGCTCATGTAATGTCAAAGCCATCTTTTCTGGTTAAGGGACCTGGCTCTTCAGCATGATAGTTTCCTGTCTTGGAGTCTACAACCCTCTTTCTATGTAGCAAAAATGCCTGATGTAGAATAACTTTAAGTACTGTAATCTTTCTTGATAATTAGATAGATGCTTAAATAAATCAGATTATTTAAGTAGGCTGGGGTTGGAAAATTCCTTGGACAAGATGGAATATCAAAATCTGAAATTTTCAAGGAAACGTCTGTTTAAAAAAAAAATCAATGAAAGGACTTCTTATCATGCTGAAAAAATAAATCAGCAAGGATGAGGCAGAGTATGTATTAAACAAAGGAAGAAATACTTCTGTGCATGCTTCCCTGTCAGAGAAGCCCTGGAGAGAGCTATGCTACATTTCAGGGTTTCCTGCAAACATGCTTGGTTGCTCAGTCTGCCATCATCTGTGTGGGCTGCATTCCAGATGAGAACATGTGGTAAAGCACAGTGTCTAAGCTTCATGTTAGTCAGAGAGGTTATCCAAATGTTTGAAACTGATAACTGGGAGCAGGGCCAGCAAATTCTTGGCATTTGATATGTGGTGAGGTTTTTGGGGAACTAAGCCAAGGAAATCTTAATAGGACTCATCAAAAAAATATACTGAATGTGTTCTAAATAATGCTCTTACTGTACTCTTGCGATATGGTAAGGATGGATGAATTCAGCAGTCCTTGTCTTGGTGCAACTGCCATGAATTTTTATGAAAGATTTATCTAATGGAAAATGCAGACTAATCTCTCATTGCTGTTTTGAATATAATATACTGAGTGAGGATGTCTTCCTGTGGAGGATTTTTGATAATGCCTTCTTTTTCAGGAAAAAAAAAAAAGTTATTGCAGTAAAATGAATGCAAGAAAAATTTCCTTTTTAAAATCACAAGGGCACTATTGTCTAAAAAAACTTTTACTTTCTTTACAACATAATTTCTATACTTTACTTAATTATTACTGTTAAGATCTACCAACTCTTGCAATTGATTTGAAAAAGGGATAAGGAGGAAAGCTATGTGTTAGAACAAATAGACCTATCTGGTTTCAACTTTTTTGATATTCTTTTATTTTTCCCCATAATATATTGAAGACCACCCTATTAGCATCAAAAAGGTAGTATAAGTACTGTCATTGGGATTCCCTTCCCTTCCCTTCCCTAACCTTCCCTTCCCTACCCTTCCCTTCCCTTCCCTAACCTTCCCTTCCCTACCCTTCCCTTCCCTTCCCTAACCTTCCCTTCCCTACCCTTCCCTTCCCTTCCCTAACCTTCCCTTCCCTACCCTTCCCTTCCCTTCCCTAACCTTCCCTTCCCTACCCTTCCCTTCCCTTCCCTAACCTTCCCTTCCCTACCCTTCCCTTCCCTTCCCTAACCTTCCCTTCCCTACCCTTCCCTTCCCTTCCCTAACCTTCCCTTCCCTACCCTTCCCTTCCCTTCCCTAACCTTCCCTTCCCTACCCTTCCCTTCCCTTCCCTAACCTTCCCTTCCCTACCCTTCCCTTCCCTTCCCTAACCTTCCCTTCCCTACCCTTCCCTTCCCTTCCCTAACCTTCCCTTCCCTACCCTTCCCTTCCCTTCCCTAACCTTCCCTTCCCTACCCTTCCCTTCCCTTCCCTAACCTTCCCTTCCCTACCCTTCCCTTCCCTTCCCTAACCTTCCCTTCCCTACCCTTCCCTTCCCTTCCCTAACCTTCCCTTCCCTACCCTTCCCTTCCCTTCCCTAACCTTCCCTTCCCTACCCTTCCCTTCCCTTCCCTAACCTTCCCTTCCCTACCCTTCCCTTCCCTTCCCTAACCTTCCCTTCCCTACCCTTCCCTTCCCTTCCCTAACCTTCCCTTCCCTACCCTTCCCTTCCCTTCCCTAACCTTCCCTTCCCTACCCTTCCCTTCCCTTCCCTAACCTTCCCTTCCCAAACCTTCCCTTCTCTTCCCAAACCTTTCTGAACCTTCCCTTCCCTTCTTTAATTAATTAAGGTGTTAATTTATGTGTGTGTTATAATTATGACTGTTGTGGATGATCTATACAAAAAGGTTTCATATGTAATGTATTTTAATGTATGAGATACCAATTATGGCCAAAGTCTTCAAGGAAAACAGCAGGTCATGTGGACCTTCCAAGTTCAAATAAATTCAGAATATGCAGGCAAAAAAAAAAGGTAAGATTTTTAGTTTGGTGACTTAAATTAGTCCTGACATTTTACTTTAAATAGATCTAATTTCCCCTATCAAGCACTACATTTCTTTAATCATACCATTGCTATAAACAATTTAGTAAATCTCTAGGTTTTGATTCCATTTCCTTCTTCATGCACAGATTATTTAGTTGTATACCAGCACAGGAAATATATTTTATCTTCCCTGTAGATTTTTTTCTAATACACTGATTTCTAAGTAGAAGGAAACTGCTCCACTGATATTAATTTTACACTTCTTCACAGTAAATGTTATTTACTGTAAAACATAATGAAACCAACAATGCAGCTCAGGAGTAACATTAACTGACAGATACGCACTAACAGCGTTTTCATTATAGAAATGTCAACATTTTACTTCTTACAAGAGATATCAACCGCTGACTAACAACAATCACCTGCTTTTACCAGCCATTCTTGGAATTTCGGAACTCTCTCTGTTTATATCTGCTCTACTTAATAACATTGGCTATAATTTTACAAATAAGGCCTGACTGGTTATTTTGGTAGCTACAGATAATTTATATAGCTTGCTCTATAGAGAACAAATGATGAAATTTCAATTTATGTGCTTAAAACAGTATAAAAATCCAGGCTGAAGAACGAATAATAGAAATGGGAGCAGATTATGAAGTTATTTGACACTGACCTACCTGCAAAATCTTATTAATGCAAATACATTTAATCTATTTTTTTCCAACTGATGGTGTCAGAAAGTAAATCTTAGGTGAACACTGCTATTACATATTCCTGCTCTATAATCTTTGTTGAATCACTAAGTTCAAAAAACACTGACCCTGCAAAGATGCAGGTCAAGCTGCTTTTCTGAGAGCAGTTGATAAAAGAAATTCAATTATGTTAGAGATAAGAGCCTACATTTTTCATACTACATTAATAGGGCCACAAAGAGCACAAATCCAAGGGTTAGTAAATATGATTTCCGAGTCTACCAGTCATAAATATAGAACTATTTGTACACATATCCTAAAAAGTTTTACCAGTTTTCTAGGAATATTGAACTTCATTTGTACAATAAGCAATTAGAATATAGATACAGCCTCAGTGGGAAAACAATTTTCAAAAGCAGTTATTTGCTTTTCCAAAACTGCCTCATCATACCTTGGTGCTTATATTCTTCTTCTATAAGAGAACACTTATAGTTATTAGTAAATGTACATATGTTTTCCCTGGTCACTCAAGCAGAAAAAAAAACATCCTGTGAGGGTAGACACACAGATTAACTTTGTGAGAAGATTATATGTTTCTACAGAAGTCATTATCTACAATTGTTTTAAAAATCATAACTTTTAGTACTTTATCTGGAAAGAAATGCAGCAAACTAATGTGAATAATAGAAATTGCTTTGCCACTAAGAAGTAATGCTATATAGTATTAGGGATAGGAGACAATTTTTTAAAAATACCAATTTAATTGAAAATACTTTGCAAATTCACAGAAGAAAAAAATGTGAATCATTTGTTGAGATTTAACCTAAGCCCTAATTTTTTTCTTGATTCCCAGGGGAAAAAAAGTCAGGGATTTGATTAATTGCTCTCACAAGATAAAAAATAACTGTTACAGTTTTAATGATGGATCTCTCTATTCAAGATCCAGATTTTAATATAACGAACCTGGAGAAGGCCAGTCAACACAAGAAGATATATTTGCAGTATTATTTTCACAAACAGTGAGAAGACAGAAATTGTATATTTCACTTGCCTAAATCAGTCTTGTCTTTACAATCCAGGATTTTGTGTTTCAGTGAAATAAAGCTGCTATTGCAGTATTTAAATATTCATCTTATTTGATTCTGGTTTTGTCTCTAAATTATGATCTTTCCCCAGTGATTTAACACAAAGAAGAACACATTGCATCATTTTGTATTGTTTTCAATGTTATTTTGAATTACTGAGTTCAGTGGTTACAGATTACTACGCATTGCTGGTTGTCCATGTTGGCAGCAATGAAGTTGATAAGGGGGGTACCAGGGTAATCAAAAAAGGCTTCATGGCTCTTAGTTGCCTGATTGAAGAGAGAGGACCACAGATGATGTTCTCCTTGATTCCTTAATAGCAGGGATGAATGCTGAAAAGAATAGAAAAACCCATATGATCACTAAGTGGCTTAAAGAAAGTTTTTTGATTGTAGGGCAGATTATATAGCACCAGGTCTGCTGGAGACAAATGGGATTTGCCTGTCTAGAAAGTGCAAAAGGATCCTAGCCTATGAACTGGCAGGGCTGATTGAGCGGGCTTTAAATTGAGTTTGAAGGGGGAAGGGACGTAGATGAGGCTTACTACAGATGAACCTGTGGGTGTCAAGTCAGAGTTAGGGGCAAAATTGATAGCCCAGCTGAAGTGCATCTACTCTAACGCATGCAGTATGGGTAACAAACAGGAGGAGCTGGAGGCCACTGTACTGCAGGAAAGCCATGACATTGTCTCCATCATGGAAATGTGGTGGGATGACTCACATGACTGGGGTGCCGCAGTAGATGGCTACATCTTCAGAAGTGACAGTGGAGGAAAAAGAGGTGGGGTGGCTCTGTAACTTAGGGAGGGTTCTGACTGTATAGAGCTCAAGGCTAGTGATGGTAAGGTTGGGAGATTATGGGTAAGAGACAGGGGGAGGTCTAACACGGCAGATATCCTGGTGGCAGTCTGTTATAGACCACCCAACCAGGATGAAGAGGTGGATGGACTATTCTATAAGCAGCTGGCTGGTGTTTCACCATCATCAGCCCTTGTTCTTGTGGGAGATTTTACCCTGATGGACATCTGCTGGAAACTCAACACAGCAGAGAGAAGGCAGTCTAGGAAGTGCCTGGAATGCATGGAAAATAACTTCTTAACACAGTTGGTAAGAGCCTATCAGGAGTGAGGCCCTGTTAGACCTTCAGTTTACAAACAGAGAAAGGCTGGTGGGAAATGTGGTGGTAGGGGGCTACCTTGGGCACAGCGACCGTGACATCATAGAATTTTCAACACTCAGTGAAATAAGGAGGGGCATTAACAAAATCTCTATCTTGACCTTCCAGAGGGCAGACTTTGCCCTATTCAGGATACTGATTCAGAAAGTTTCTTGAGAAGCAGCCCTTAAAAACAGAGGCCCAGGAAGGCTGGACATACTTTAAGAAATCTTGAAGTAGTAACAGGTCATCCTTATGTGCTGAAAGATGAGCCAGCAGGTAAAAGGACAAGCCTGACTGAACCTGGAGCTTTTGCAGGAGATCAGGTAATTCCATCACTTTTGGCAAAAGAGGCAGGCAACTCAGGAAGTGTTTAAGAATGTCATTAGGTCATGCAGAAAGAAAACTAGAGAGGTGAAAGCTCAATTAGAACTTAATCTGGCCACTTCTCATAAGGATAATAAAAAGTGTTTTTATAAATATGTTAATAGCAAAAGGAGGGACAAGGTAAACCTCCACGCTTTGCTGGACATGAAGAGGAATATAGTCACCAGAGGAAAAGGTGAGGGTTCTTTACAATTCTTTGCCTCAGTCTTCAATAGTAAAACTTGTTATCCTCAGGACAATGGGCCTCCTGGTAGGGACAGGGAGCAGAATAGACCTCCTGCAATCCAGGAGAAGGACATTAGTGACCTGCTTAGCCACTTACATGCTCACAAGTCTATGGGACTGGATGTGATCCATCCTAGAGTGATGGAGCTGGTAGAAGAGCTTGCTACGGTGCCCTCCATCATTTATCATCCTGGCTAACTAGGGAGGTCCCAGATGACAGGACATTGGCCAATGTGACGCCCACCCACAAGAGGGGCTAGAAAGATAATCTGGGAACTGCAGGCCTGTCAGCCTGACCTGGGTTTCTGCAGTGTAATCACATGGCACTCACAGTACAACCAAAGGATCAGACCCAGCTAGGGGTTCAGTAAAGGCAGGTCCTGCCTGAACAACCTGATCTCCTTTTATGACCAGATGACCTACCTGGTGGATGTAGGGAACACTGTGGATGTTGTCTACCAGGACTTCAGCAAAGCCTTTGACACCATCTCCCACTGCATACTCCTGGAAAAACTGGCAGCCCATGGCTTGGACAGATGTGCCCTCTGCTGGGTTAAGAACTGTCTGGATGGCCAGGCACAGAGAGTGGTGAATGGTGCTGCATCCAGTTGATCGCTGGTCACTAGTTGTGACCCCCAGGGATCTGCGTTGGGCCCAGTTCTGTTTAATATCTTATTGATGATTTAGATTGAGGGGATACCATCAGTAAATTTGTGGAAAACACTAGGTTGGGTTGGTATGTTAATCTGCTGCAGGATAGGAGGGTTTTGCAGTGGGACCTGGAAAGGCGGGAGAGATGGGCAGAGATCAGTGGGATGAGGTCCAATGAGACCAAGTGGTGAGTCCTATATTTTGGACATAACAACCCCAGGCAGCTCTACGGTCTGGGGGCAGAGTGGCTGCAAACCTGCCCAGAGGAAAAGGACCTGGTGATGCTGGTTGACAGCTGCTGAACATGATACAGCACGTGCTCAGATGGCCAAGAAGGCCAATGGCATCCTGGCCGGCATCAGCAAGTGTGGCCAGCAGGACCAGGACAGGGATTGTCCCCCTGTACCCAGCAGTGGTGAGGCTGCATCTCAAGTACTGTGTCCATTTCTGGGCCCTTCAATTCAGGAATGACATCAAGGTGCTGGAGATAAGGGCAAAAAGGGTTGGTGAGGGGTCTGGGGAGCAAGTCCTGTGAGGAGTGGATGAGGGAGTTGAGATGGTTTAGCCTGGAGAAAAGGAGGCTCAGAGGACACTCTATCACTCTCTACAACTGTGTGAAAAGAGGTTGTAGCCATGTGAGGGTCAGCCTCTTCTCCCCAGAAACCAGCAACAGGACAAGGGAACATCGTCTTAAAGTTATGCCAGGAAAGGTTTAGCTTAGACATTAGGAAGAAATTCTTCAGTGTGAAGAATTGCAGTGGTGTGCCTAGGGAGGTGGTGGAATCACCATCCCAGGAGATGTTTAAGGAAAGACTGGATGTGTCACTCAGTGCCATGGTCTAGTTGACAAGATGGTGTTGGGTCGTAGGTTAGACTCGATGATCTCAGAGGTCTTTTCCAACCTCATTGATTCTGTGATTCCGTTATACTTTGTTCTGTGCTATATCTGTTCCAACTAACTTTTTAGAAAACTCCCATGTGATTTTCTTTATTTCAAGTTTTTTCTTTTTTTTATATTAAGTAATGAGAAAATATATTGCCTCCTAAATGTAAAAAAAAGGATGAAGAAAAAATGTGAAAAAATGTTTTTAGGAATAAGAAATCAAAGCAGATGGATTTCATGGCTGTATGAAGAATGCTGCTGGTATGGTTTTGATGCAAATACATAAAAATTTTTGGGTTTTTTTCAGACCTAAATAATTTATTGTTATGAAAATATGTGTTTTCAATAAGCTGTAGTACTTTTTTGCCATTTGTCGTTTCCTCTCACAAGAGAGGAATAGATGTTTGAGACCCACACAATGTTTTCTTACTGTTGTGTGCAAATAGTTCTGTACTGATGATACTTGGGCAGAATACTACAGCAGAGTTTTTAATTAGATAATATCCTCCTCCCTTCAAAAAATAATAAAAGAAGTTTGCATAAAAAATTTGCATTCAAAATGAGAGTTTGAGGCTTTTAGTACTTTTCTTTTTTGTTTTTGAAATGTAGTCTTTAATTGCTAGTATGAGAGTTTCCAGGGGATGTCAGGATATTTATTTTCCATACCCCCAGAAAAAGTCAGTGACAAATTTCCAGGCCCTGTTTCTTACTCAAATTTCAATCTACAAATACTATCAGAGGAAACCACAAACAGAGATATTGTAAAATATCCATGGAACTTATGAGAAAGCAGCATTTGGTATTGAGAACAGCTAAATTAAAACCAGAGGAGACAGCCTGCAGATATTTACCAAAACCAACCTTCCCCCCACCAAAAAAAAAAAAATCGTACCAGTTTTCAAACTTTCACAGGTTGCACTCAGCAAGCAATGAGATGGGTGAAATTCACTGATAGAAAGTAAAATTTTGATCTGTTAATTGCTTTCCATTCCTTTTCTACTGTATTTGGTACTCAGGTCATAGTGCTGTCACCTGGAACTTACAACCACATTCTCTGTTCTCACAAAAAAAAAAATTGCATGCCAATAACTTCAACGCTAGCTTTAAAATATGTTTCTATAAAATTATCTACTAATCTTATAGATATGTTTTACAATGGGCCACTTCTACAAAGTAGTCAATAATTCAAAATATTAAATTATATTCCCAAAGCATGACAGAAGCATTAACAAAGAAAACAGAGGAGACACATTCCTCATTCATCAAGCCCAGCCACTATGCTGCTGGAATTCATCTGTCTACATTCCAGCATGTGACTTTTTGGTAAATTGGCTTCAGTATTGTAGGCTTATATTATGTGTTTGTTAACTATAAGGGTAGGAACAGAAAAATAGATAGAAAGAAATATAAAGGACTTTTGGGGGAGGGTTGAATATGGATCTTGCTACTGGTATTAACAGAAGGGGATAATGTAAAGTGTAGATCATCTCTAGCACAGATATTCTTCCTATAGAATCCTAAAAGTATCCTGATCTTTAATAAATAAATTTTCAGCTGCAAATTTTCAATGTTATAGAATCATAGGACTGTGCCCATAGTTATTGAAGACTGAGTTACATATTTTCTGGGAAGATGGTGATGCTGGTTCAATAGTGTTTTTTAAAAGTTTTCTGAACAAACTTGAGTATCTCAGATATGCTTAAATACCTGAACATTCCAAAGACCACTGTGTATTTTACAGATACCGTCCTTGGACTTAGCACACTATCTATGTAGAACAGTGAATTCACTGCATATGAACAATAGTGTTAGAATAAGATAGCCTGAAGGTTCTGTAAGCCTTCTTTAAAGTTATGTCAAACACATTTCTTCTTATGTAAGGCACTCCTTTTCTATGTAAATAAAATTTAATGACATTGACAAAAATATTATTCACCTGAATAACTATTTTTATTCTACAGCAATTCAAGCATCTGCACTAATCTGTTTTTCAAATGTAAGTAACAGCTGCAGTAATAAAATGAACCCATTTTTATTGGGCATTTTAAAAATGCTGAAACAAAAACCTGAAAAAAACCCCACAAAATATATTTTATTTTGCAAGTAGCTATACCCAAAACCTTGAAAAGTTTTCTTGCCAGCTAACTAAGAAACATCTCAATGGAATCTAAGAAATCTAAAAATCTTAAATTGTAGATACATATTATTAAAGAAATCATACACAAGAATAATGTTTCTTTAATTTTTTGAAATGAAAACTACCTATCAAAGATAGTAAAGAATTTTAAATCTAGTAATTTTATTACTAATAATTTTGAGAGAGCCCTATTATGTAAGTACACCTTTTACACCTAGGTAGCGCATTAAAAAAACCCTCAGATTTTCAGGGAGTAGGGTGTTTACCATGGGGTTTTTTTCTGATTTTTGACTCATAAGATTCAATTTTGTACGTAACATTTCTAAAAAATAATGTCCTATTGGTTAACTTCTTGTATGTGAATGAAACGTATTGCTTTGCAGAAAATACGTAAATAAATATTAATCTGAGTTTCTATAGGGGTACTATGGCACCCATTAAGTAATGCAGTAATTTTTCACGTACAGAAATCTATAAACAGATTTCCCAAATGACTTCAAAATGTGAAAGCACAGGGAGCTGGTATCAAAATATTAGGCATCTTTCTTGTTTCTGCACTAACGAATGCCTTGACACTGATCGTTGACTAAAAGGAAGGGTTCTGTTCTTCACCAGTTCCTCATAAACCCAGAATTATCTCCCCATGCCGACCAAAACCCCTATTTTCTAACTTTCAATAGGTGCATGAAGATTTGTGGAACGTACAAATTAACTTATTTTTGGAAAGAAATTTTTCCTACCCTTACAGAAGAGTAATTAAAGACATGCATTGCTCTGTACTTGAATATTGTATATGATTTCTCCTTTAGAAATACGCAACGATATTTTAATTCTTCCTGCGCAGCATATCCAATGAATGAGGTAATTTCTTTTTTCCTGTCAGTTTCGTGCTTAAAAAATAATTTGTGATTTGCTCTTGCGACATAAGAAATCAAGGAAAACATATGTATATACAAGATAGAAAAACAAAGTGACAGGTTAGAAAAGATAGGAAAAGAATAGCAATTTTGGTGAATCTGTGCCACTACCTGTCATGAAAAAAAATATTTTATGTGACTTAAGTGCTAAATAATTGCATGCCAATAAAGATGGTGGGAAAAGTACTGCAGCATCACGATTTCTGTAATTGTTGGATATTCAGGAGATGCTTCTTGTCAAGTTAAAGTTCAGATCTTGTTGAAAAATAGGTCACATTTCTCTTCAAATATTCCACTAAGATTATGTTCCAGCAATTACATGGAAGTGTTTAGTTATATGTTATTTTCTAAATCTTGTTTTTATTATTTAAATTATTAGTTCATCAATTGACACCACATTTTAGATGAGTTAATTCATTCCAGTGTGATCAGATGTTTTCTTAGACCATGATATTTTCTAAAGTAGTATAATTTTTATGAAATCAGACACTTAAAAATAACCAAACTAAGCAACCTTATATATTATTTTATTGCATAATATTTCTACATTTTTATGAGGGAAAATATCAGATTTGACAAGGGGCATAGGGGGGAAAGTGAGTTTCTACCAATTTTTCAAAAACATTCCTTCCAGTCTTAGTCTTTATGAAAAATATGTTCATACCTAAGAAGACAGCTATTTGCAATAAGGATCACTAACAGTGTTTATTATAACACGACTTCTGAAAGCTTTGAAGACAATAATGATGGTAAACCTTTTAAAGATTCATAAAGTCAATTTCAATAGCAAATAAGAACTACAACATACACCTAAATTCCTGTGTTAGAAAAATCAAGACTAGAAAACTAGTGGGAAGAGACTATCATGCTATTTTGTCATTGTATTTTTCTGAATGTTTGTTTTTTGAAGGCTTCTTTTTTCAGACAGAGCAGTGATAAAAAGCAAACTTGAATCTAAAAATTGAATGCCATAAAGATTTTCTAACACAAAGGAAAGAAAGAAAAAGCGGGTACTATTATAATTAGAAAAATATAGAAGCTTTAAAATAAAGGTGAAAACACATTTATAATGAGCATTTATATATGAGTACACAGATTTTTAAAGGCATTATTTTGTTAAGGGAAGATTTCAGACCTAACTTTTTGCAATTGTTGGAGTTCAGATATAAACTTAGGGCCCCAAAAGTCCTTCGTTAATTGCAGAGGGTGGTGATTCAAAGGAATTTACTTTACACTTGAAAAGTGTAAGCAGGACTATATGGTTTGGGGTCCTCCCGTTTTTTACCTCTCTTGTCTTTCAGCGCTGCAAAAAAAAAAGCAGGTATCTGTTTGGTAGTCACTTATGAAATTCAAGGCTGTAATTTACATATTCTGTGTTATATAGTGGACCAAAATAACTGAGCAACTTTTGGTGAGATACATTCTCTCACACACTATTCTATCACATTGATGGAACCTAAATATATTCCCTGACATTTACCACACAAACAATTTACAATTCCTTGCTGTTTAGACAATGATTTGTAAGGCTTTTACCAGAGTTTGGTGATATTAGCAGAAGTTATTTATGAAAATAATTTTTGAAAATACATTTTACAATTGTTTTTGCTATGTCTTTACACCTTTTATTATTGGGTTTGCATGGCAAGGTTTTGGGAGTGTGGGAAGGCAGCTACAGGGATGGCTTCCATGAGTAGCTTCTAGAATCTTCCCCCACAGTCCAATAAAGCAGGTGCCAAGATGCCAAAGCAGGCTCCAAGATGGACCCACCACTGACCAGGACAGAGCCCATCAACAGTGTTGGTAGTATCTCTGGGATAACATATTTAAGGGGGAAAAAGTTATTGTGCAGAAGAAATTGTGGCTAAAGTAGAGAGGCATGAGGTCATGAAAGAGGAAATGCCCTTTAGACACCAATGTTGGTGGTGGGTGTCAGAAGGAGAGGGAGGAGGTGCTACAGGTGCCAGAGGAGATTCCCCTGCAGCCCCTGGTGAAGATCATGGTGAGTCAGGCTGTCTCTGCAGCCAGTGGAGGTCCTCAGGGCAGCAGATGGGTGTGTCTGAGAGAAGGCTGTGACCAGGTTTGGAGCCTGCGACTATGTGTGAAGCCTGTACTGGAGCAGGCTCCTGGAAGTACCTGTTGCCGCACACGGCAAGAAATCCACACTGGAACAGGCTTTTTGGCAGAACTTGCGACCCCATGGGGGATCCATCCTGGAGCAGCTCTTGAAGAACTGTAGCCTTTGGTTGGGACACCACATTGGAGCATAGGAAGAGTGTGAGAAGGAAGTAACAGCACATATGTGTGATGAACTAACCTCAATACCAATTCCCCATCCCCCTGTGCCACTAGAGAGTGGAGGAGGTAGAGACCAAAGTTAAGCCTGGGAAGGTGAGGGGTAAGACATTTTTAGGTTTTTATTTTATTTCTCATTGTCCTACCCTGATTTTATTGGCAATAAAATAAAGAGAGTTGATTTTGTTTTTACCATGATGGTTGTTGGTATGTGTCATCTCTCCCTGTCCTTGTCTTGAGCCATGAGCCTTTAATTTTATTTTCTCTTCCCCAGACCATCAGAGGAGGGGAATGATAGAGCAGCTTTGGTGGGCATCTGGCATCCAGATAAGGGCAATCCACTGCAAGCTCACATTTCATTTTCACTGGTAATTAATTCACCTAAACCCCACTGTTCCCCAGAGTAAAAGATCATCTTCCCTCAAACAGGAATTGTTTTACACAGTCAGTTTATCTCTTAACCCATAAGTTCAGTTAACAGTGGTTTTTCCCCTACTAAACTTTTATAAAAAGCATTTTCTGGCAAGCAAATTTACAAGCACATAACAGGTGCTAGGTTTATTTATGGTGCTTTGACAGGACTTTTTATATTACTTTTTGGGCTCTAATTGGAATTGTATAAAGTGGGAAACACTAAATTTCAGACCACTTAAACAGCCTAAAGTATCAATTTTTGCACTTTGGTTGATTGGAGGAGGGTATTGGTGGTTTTATTTTTGCTTTTCCTTGTTATAAACAGTGATTTAGGCCCCCATTCATGGTTATAGAAAATAAGATAATGGTAAATACATTTTACTTGTGATGGTATAATTCATACAAAGTTCATCAATCACATGTTCATTAGATCTGGGAGAACTTGTTTTCAGAAAGGATGTTTTTCAGACACTACTGAAAGCTTTGCTATGCTTACTGTGGTTATACGTGTAAAAAAAGGAAACGGTACTGTTGTATTTTGTACTTTGTTACAAAATGTATCCAATTGATTTTTTTTTTTAATTCATTATATTGTATGGACTAAAGAACATAGTTTTCTTGCTGAACACAACTTTGATTATACATCACTGACACAGTGTTGTTTTTTAAAACTACAGAATTGTCCTACATGGTTCACAATGGTATATTGTTTTGAAAATCTGGCATGGTAGTAACCTTACTAAAATAATTGATGTGAGAACCTAGAGTGATCGTTATATGAATATCAGTTAGCAGAGGAGTAACTACAGTTTTTAACTTGCACTAAATGGAACCTAAGTATATTTATATGAATAACAGTTAGCAGAGGAGTAACTACAGTTTCTAACTTGCACGAAATGGAACCTAAGTATATTCCCGTTCAGCTATCTTGCTTTTCTGCATGAAACTAAAACAAGAGAATGAAATGTTACAAATAAGGTATTTTGGGTTGTTTCTTTTTTGGTTAATATATATTTTTTTTTTCTTTTTTAATATGGCTACTTGCTTGCACCGACAGCATGTACCTTATTTTTGAAGCTTTGCAACACTGTGGAGATCACTGGGCTAGTAACACCCACCATTTTCTAAACGTCTGCATATCTGGGCACAAAACCCTATAATTTCTATTGAGATGAGTAAAAAAAACCCCAACCCAACAGCAAAGTTCATTGACACAGAGCTAGATCTAAACTTGACAAAGAATCTGTGCAGTGCACTGCATTGTACAGACATAGCACCTAACTGTATGCTACTTTAAAACTGTAAGTGGGCACTGAAATATTCTCTCTCCTCTCTGTTCCTGATTATATTAACATAATGGTTTCTCAAACCTAGTCAACATTACATTTTGTCATGGCTAGTGCACGTTATGCAGAATTCAAGCAGCTGACATCATGGGTTTTATATCAATATTCTAAAGAGCTGTATCATCAAAATGGTCAATTAAAGACTTCAAAATGTTTCATCTTACCATTGACTAGCACATTCTCTAGGACAAGAACTGATTTATACTACTTATTCATAATTGCTGATGTATAGTATGAGAATACCTTTTAACAACTACTAGGAAGCAGATGTTCTATTTCCTGAGGTAAAGTAAGTGTTTTTGCCTTTTTGAGTATAAAAATACAAGAAAAAGGAAAGAGATAAGAAATTTTGTTCATGCGCAAGGAAAAAGTATATACATAGAGAGAGCTATAAACACCCTTGTCTTGGGGTGATTTCATAATAATACTGTATTCCCCTGTCATCTGCTTATTGCCCAGAAATGGGTTCTGCAGCTTTAAGCTGGGTCCAGGAGAGGTGGGAGAGAAGCCAGGTGAATTCTTCAACGCGGTTTGTGTTCAAGGACTCTCACACACTCCTTCGGCTCATCACTGCTGCAGAGGGAGGGAGCACTTTCCTGCTGGTAGCCAGCCTGTTGGCTGAGAGAAGAAATTTTCCCATACCAGCATACTGAAATCCTCTGGAATTTCTTCTTCTTCTTCTGGAGCTGTTCAGTCGTTCTCCGGTCCAAAACACCAGAACATCGCCAGGAGCCCCACGCTGTGGCCCAGAGGGGAGGCCCTGGGGTGCCGCACCCTGGCTCCAGAGGACCTCGGGAGAAGCCGAGCAGGACTCTAAAAAAATCCACCATCTTTCTCCACAGTGAGAAGATTTATTATCTAACATTATTCACTTTTTTTTCCCCCTCTTCTGCCTACATGTACCCTGCTTGTTAAATAAACAGGTTTTTTTCACTTTCCATCAAGAAATTCCTTTCAAACCTGTGAGGGAGGGGCTGCCAAAACCTTCCTTCCATTGGAGGACATGTTCATCTCAGGACATTTCCTCCTAATTTGTCTCAAGCCGAGACACCCCTACACACACAAATAAAAAACCCAGTCTTAGGGAAATACCACCCTTTGCAAGAACAACTTGTCCAGTTGTTAGCATAGTCACACAGGTCACTGGTGACCTTTTACTAACATAGGATATGCCCAATTCTTGACCTAACTGCAGATCGAGCAAGGAAAAAACCACACAAAATAATCATTTAGGTATTGTTGGTGCCACTCTGTCTTATAATCTAACACATTAGATCAGAAAGCAAATATATTAATAATTGCATTAGTATTAGGAACACCAGACTTTTGAATCTATGTTCCCTGGGAGGGGAGGACTGTGAAAACCCTAGTGCTTTGGAATTTCAGGCAGGTATTGGTTTGAGAAGCATTCTTATCAAAAGTTTTATCTAAACCGATTGCTTGTATACATAAATAAAAGTAAATACTGCAGAAGGTTTTGCCACTAGATCTGAAGAGATTTATCTGGTATACAGCATGAAGATCCACAGCATCAAGATCCAGGGATTTCCAGGAGTGAAAGAAAGGGTCTCCTATTGCTGCGGTCCCTTGGGCCACTACAGGACAACCCACTGTCCATCATTTAGCAGCCATCCAATGGGCTGAGGACTTGGAGTCCGAAGGGCCGTCTGTGGGTGAGACCTCTGTATAAGCCCACTCCCCCGTTCTTGAAAGTTCTGTATAGTTCGGTTGATGATTGGTTCTGTACTTTATGTTTATTCATACTTGTTATTACATATTCTATTAAGTCCTAGAAAATTCTGTTCAGTTCGGTTGATTATTGGATGTTCCAATGTAACCCCTCCCCTATGTGTCTTGGATTGGCCGGTGACACTTGGGATCCTCCCTTTCGGTTACTCCCCATTGGTCCTTCCCCTTCACTCCACCCCCTTCTGCCCTACCTTAAAACCCACTTGCAACCCTGTCCCTCGGCTTCTCCTCGTCCCTGTCCCTTCGGATTGAAATAAACATCGCTCCGGAATTGTCACACGAGAGAGCCCTCTCCCGGCTTCTTTATTCTCGGGCTTGCTCAGGGATTCTCAGCGCCAGGCACCTCGAGGGGTGCGCCGCACCCTTAGGGCCGGTGACTGCCCTAACACCGGCTGCGCCAAGGACTCGACACACTCACGTGTCGGATTCGGAAGGGTCACTGGAGCCTCCGAGGCTGACCTTTCTCCTGGGCAGTGACATCCTATCTCCTCCTATGTGATCAACAGAAGCCTAGTGGTATTTCAGCTTGAGAACTAACAGACTTCATGACTTCAGTTGAATTTAGCCAATCAAAAGCTCTGAACATTAATATGAATGAACTGCATCTCGGTACTTCAGCTGTATATGTGCATCGGTACACAATTTGAGGTGAAAATTCCTGGATTCATAGGACTCCAGAACCTTCACTGCTTACCATCTCTACTGCTTTGATAACTTATGCTTTCCATCCCACACCCTCTGTCCTGCTCACCTGCAAAAGGAAATGTATCGTTACATGTTTTCCTGCATATATGCAGAAAATATAATAAATGTTAGAGAGATGTGCAAAAAGAAGATATGGCAAAGAAGTAGGATGGTATTTACTCATATAATAGAAGTTTAAACCACTTTTAAAAATGCAGATTAGCTGACAGAAATTTAATAAATTCCTTCTGCTCATTTATGATAGTCAAAGACATTGCATCAGTGTGTAATTCGAAGGAACTGGATAATTTCATAGTACTCTGAGGAAAACTGACTTGGCATAGTTGACTTACTGACACCAGCTATCCTCCTGCTGTCACTTTTAATTCTCTATAAACAATTGTCTCTAACATCCCATACTGCCAGAGCCAATTCACACTCTCTGAATGATGGGGATCATTCAGGACAATAGTATGCATTTTCTTGTATAGTATGCATTTTCTTGTATAATACCTAAAAACTCAAAGGATTAAACCAATTGAGCAAAATGACAATTTGAATTTGGGCTTCAGATAAAAAGATTGATCTCTAGTTATGACATAGGTATAAAATATAGCTACATTTCTATGAAATAAAAATATATGTATACCTCTACTTTCTTCCTGGGATAAAAATATTTAGATTTTACTTGCATGTCTTCCTTGCAGAGAAGATAGTCTTCCCTGCAGGGAAGATATATATATATATAGGTATATAGATAGATATTTAGATATAGATAGATATATAGATATAGATAGATATATATATGAAACTAAGCAGGGCCAGATACCTCCTCTCAGAATTACTTTGTGGCATTTTCCCTATATTTTTCTTATCAAACAAAATTATATAAACTTCTTATGGATACTGTGAGTTTCAAAAAACCAATATATTGTTAAATTCATTTCATACGTCAGATAAGGCACACAAAAAGCAAAGCCACCAGCCTGCTAGTGAAAAATAGGCTACTTTTTCTTAAGAGTTTATAGGCAATAGTAACTCATAACCTCATCCTCCATCCTAATTTTTCAGTTTTACATCACAGCAAACTTGTTCATATCAATGAATTTATAGAGAAAGGATATACCATAAACATGGACAATCAAAACCAAGTCTACCATGGTAGGTATTTATAACTTTTGAAAGAGAGAGAGAAAGAGAAAATCAGACAGAAATTTCAAAAGTTATAAAATAATCAGCTAAGTTTTAAAATTGGTCATTTTATTAGTCTGAACCTGATTCTATCAAGTGAAAATATGAGGTCTGCAAGAAATTATGAAATGAAATCAGTTATAAACAGCACTGGTCATTCTGTTACACTACATTTATTTTACATATCCCTGTAACTACCTGTGAGAGCTGAAAAAGGCAGCCTATACACACAAACTCACACAAAAGCAACAGTGTGAAAAGAAAATCAACTGTAACTTTGATTATATGGTGTGCTGTTTCAGACACTCTTAAGTCACAACAGGGGTATAGTTCTTAGGCAGAGTATATAGGCTCTATAAGTCAAGGGGATCTTTGGTAAAGAGTTCTAATAGGAAAAACAGTTATTCTCAAGGCATAAACTGGGGCTCTCCCAGCACATAATCTTTACAAATTTTCAGCTTACTTGATGATATCTCCAAAAAGGGATAATATTATCACTAAAAGAAAGAAGGGTATAAACCATCACTTCAGATATCTTTTCATATTGTCATGTGTTTGTATTGGGAACACTATTCTAATCTGCATATTGACTGAGATATTTGTGTGCCTAAGGAAAAGGTTAAGGGCATACAAAGTCTCAAAAGGTTGTGTGTTTCTCTTTAGGAGCAAATTACAACTGTAGCACTAAACAGAAGGATCCTCTAAAATAACCAGTCTCTGTTCTTTTCAGGACACACTTGTAATAAGTTCTCAGAAAACTCCAAAGACTTAATTATCAATGAGAAAGCACAAGCAAAAAGCAGTGTCTGTGAAACAGTTTCTTAGAGCAAAAATACTGCACACAGCCCAGAAGCTGTCAATAATAGACCTTACTAATACTAGGAGAAAGCTTAACTGATTGATTTCAGTAAAATTAGTTACTTGCTTTTATGCAGCACAGATCTGAAATGAGCTATATTAAAAGTGATAAAAGTCATTCTGACATATGGAGGGATTTCAATCTCTTTGGCCGCCCCCGTATTTTGATGTCTGGGAGTTTAGCCAAATATAATTTTGTGACAGCTGCCAAATCAGTGAGAAAATATCACAATCAAACCTAGATAATTAATAGTCCCCATCTCTGGTCAAGTCAAGATTACCCAACTCATCCCTGGAACTGTTCAGCCAGGTTGGATGGGGCCTTGGGCAACTTAATGTAGTGGGTGGCATCCATGCCTAGGTCAGGTGTGGGTTGGAACTAGATGATTTTTAAGGTCCCTTCCAATCCATTATATGATTCTATGAACTACTGCAATCAATTTAAGGGCCAAGAGCTTCTTGTCCTGAAGCAGAAACTGTTGACTGGATTGAAAATAGGAGCTGTTCTAGACAATTTTCATTTGATTCCTATCTTACAATACAGTATGTTGCACTGTCTTTAGGTTTTTTTGTCTGTGTCTGTCTGTTAGCTATCTAATTTATGTATGGGGATGTTGGTAGAAGTGTCCTGTAAATATGACATTTCTCATTTAATTATTTATATTCAATTATATGACTGTATTATACTTTTTTTGTTTCTCCCAGTAAGTAGCAAAAGAAAAAAAGGATACTAAGAAGGTTGTTGGCACTTCACACATATGAAAAACTCAACAAATATAATTCCACTTTCTTTTAGAACTAATGTTATGATGCTGTCTATTTTTGTCTTCCACTTCCCCTACACCTTGGCACCTCTTCTTCATGACATTTTACCATTCAAGATCTTCCTGTTAAAGAGATTTTTTTCCCCTTAACTTATAAGTGTACTCAATCTCTTTTCCTAAACTCATAAGGGAAATATGTTCTGATCTTGATTCACCTTTCACTGATTATCTGATCACTAGTATGAAAGACATAAAAATCTTCTCATGATAGTTCACATATTTGTATATAATTCTCATTATTTCCCATCTCAGATCAGCCCAAAATAAAATTTAATCTTAATTTTTCACTCCAATCTTCAGAAGGATATGTGCTGTAGCACCAGGTTGGAAGTAGATTAGTGACTTCCATAAACAATATGATTGTCTTATATGTTGTGCACTTACAAAGCAAAGAACTATCTAGGCAGCTAGCTTAACTTACTGCTATTTTTTTAAACTTTCCCTTTTTAATATGACTGCATATCATATTTTTAATATGATATGAGAAAAAGGTAAACACCTCAATTATTTCCAAATTTCTTTTTGATTCTTTTTGATTCTCAAAACAGATCAATTTTTATACATCCACAAAATTTTGCTTTCAAACAAGTCATTCAGGACAAGTGACCTTGACCCATGCAGGAGCATTAAAAGGAAAAGCAAATGATACTAGCAGGTAACTTGTTGCTGTGGGGGATAGAGACACTTCAGCTGACTTGGTTTTTTTGTCTAGGGAAGTTACCTCATGGGCATTCACATGCAGGATGTGGTGGAGAGATAGTCAAAACTTGTCTGTCCCCCTGACTGTTAACCCCTGCTGTTCTTTCTTGTTCAAATGAGTTATACTAAAAGAGACAACCTGGAACATAACAAATGTGACTACAGAGATCTGGAAGAAATAACCAGGACACAGACCCAGGTGGTGATATCCTGAAGCCTGCAGGTGGCAGAAAAGGGTGCAAAAGGAAGATACACAGTAAGAAACATGATAAATGCATTTCCAGTTCAAAAATCTCTAGTTCAAAATGATATATGAAAGTTCAGAATATTTAATTTTTATGTAATACTCTTGGGGGGCCACAAATAAATTACAGAAGAAGATTCTCTGGGGAAGAACAGTAGTTTTTCAATGGTTAATGTGAATTATCATGAAAAAGGTAGTAAACAAATTGAAAGATACATTCCTTGACAAACAGTCCATTAAAAACATTAGATAAAACCACCAACAGAAATCTAGATACTACACTGGAAAAATAATAAATACTAGGTTTTATTTTATATGCTTTTGTTTTGAAAGAAGATAAGCTGACCAATGTCGGTATTTCAAGCCATTAGCTTTGGTTTTACACCCTAAAGACAAGAAGCTATCTTCATTAAGAAACCTATAATCACAAAAAAAAAAATCTTGTTTGAGTGGATTAATTTTAACTTATTTCCAATTTCCGTGTTATTTGGAGTAAAAGAAATATTATTTCTCACCTATTTAATTTGTTAAAATTGCTGTGAACAAGGTTTTGTCAGTTTGCCAATCTCAAACTACTTTACATGAAATAGGAGGTTTATCTTATAATATCACAAAGATACCTATGATAACATTTATTTTGCATTACGTAGAAAACTGAAGTAAGTAGTTTGCATTAAGCAGAAAACTGAAGTATGAACAACACTTCTAAAATGGGCTCAAGGTAATTTTCTTTATATAACTTTATTGCAACCCAGAATTCCTACACTTTTATGAAAATTGACTAATTATTATGATTTTTTTTCCCCTTCCCAGGATTAAGCATATTAAATCTAGTAAAAACACTGGATATAAAGCAGCCTTTTTTTCCCACAGAGATCATTTACTTCCCTTATAAACGATTTAGAACTACGGTATTGGACAGGGATTTGTGTTGAGTGATGGTGGGATTATCTGCATAAAAAAGTGTTTTCCCTACAGCTGCATATAATTTCCTATTATTTTTCCACAAACAGCCTGTTGAGCAGACTGGGGCTTGAACCTGGTACTGGCAGAGACAGACAGATCTGTATCACCATGGTGGAGCTGGTAAAGAATGCCTCAAGGAACAACAAAAAGGAGAGATGTTGCAACTTTGTGAAAAACATCTCTGAAAATTAGTTAAAGAAGACCTAAACAGTGTCCTATTTTATACTTGCAAAGCGGTATCAAGGGATAGCCATTTAGCAGGGTTTTTTCTGACATCTTCTGTTATTTAGCAGTATTCAATTAAGCAGGAAGGTTAGAAGTACCAATAAATCACCGCAGGACCTTAATGACTATTGAGGAAATCATTCAGAGATTGAAGATGATTGAGAAGATGAGGATATTCTGACACTGCAGATGGTAGAGAAGTAAAGGACGAAAAGCCCAAGAAGTGGAGAGATTGTGGTGAACATTGCATTCTGTCCTAGGTTACAACGTAAGATGCAACCGAAAGCATGTATTCTATCCCCATCTTCACAAGTTGTTAAAACAGGTGGGGCAGTGTTCGTTATCTGCTACCATGACTCACCCTTGATAACTCCCTCCGGGGGCTATCTCTGTTTAATGGGCAATCAAGGACCCTGCCACGTGACTCATAGATAACTCCTACCGACTGTCTCCTGTTAATGGGCCCATCAATGCCGTGCCCCGTGACTCACCATCCCACTGTGAGAGGCTCCGCCCAGGAGGAGGAGCTGAGCATTCCCATCTGTATATAATCAGAGGTTTGGAAAAGCACAGCAGCCCTTACCGACAGGCCTTCCAGAGGATGAGAGCTATGCCACTGTACCTTTAGGTGAAGACCAGACTCTTTTCTACAGGATCACTGCTTCAACAGAACCACATCCATCACTTCAGGAGGACCGCAGCAACAATTTGATCAGACTGCTACCACCACCCTGACTAACAGGGTGTCAGGTTGTATTCTGACTCTGTCAGTGGTTTTCTTTGTACTATTGCATTTACTTTACTTTTTCCTATTAAGTTGTATTTCTGACTTAGAGTCTCTCACTGGTTTCCTTTCAAACCTGTACACATTCCTTCACAAACAATGGACTATCATGGGGAAGGGGAGGAGGAGGAGGGGAGCAATCGCCTGCAGTTTTTTCGTTATTGAAGTATTATGCTACCAGTACAAATGTGCCAACTCCAGGTAGTGAAGACAATTGATTTCACTAGCTTATGCCTGAAACTCTTCAGCAGAACTAAGAACTTCCGAAGCAGTATCAAAGTGTTTTCCCAGTAGGTAGAAAATATATCTTGACATGCCCACAGAAATGCCCAGAATAAAGAAATCAAGCAAAATGGGTCATAACCCTTACCACACAAATTGGATAGATACATAAAAGGAAGATATATAATCAATGAAATTGGTTTAACCTTTTAGTGTTATTCTGAACAGAAAAACAAATCACTGATTTTGAAACATTAAGTTTATTCCCATCCTTACAGTCTTGGTTCAGCTATGTAGATTTATGTCCCCATTGTGTCTATGAATTTTCTCATGGGAAAGTATTGTGACTAGTATTGTCATGGCCGCTATAGCACTATTCCTATTTGAACCAACTCTAAGACATTACAGTTCTGTTGAGACTTTTTTCAGTTTCCAAAGCATATGAAGGATGCTTCTCTTCATGAATATGATCATTAGCAAAAATTATCTAAAAGCTATTCTAAGAAGCATTTCCCTGTTCTTTATATTCCATGGTTTGTAGTAGAAAGGACTTCAACAGTAATCCTTTTTGTAGTGAGTATTTGGGGCTCAGATAATCCTATCAATGAAGTCTAGGTTATTTTAGAATTTTTAAACACTCAGCTCCATTTATCAGGTACAACATCTGCTTGAACTTCTCATGTGCTAAACTAGCTGTTTCAATTTTACACAATTGAAGGCACTGTTTTGTTGCCCTTTTCATTTACCAGCTAGCTGTATTTCTTTTGAAGCTGATGATTGAGCCACAAATACACAGCTGTTCTTTGTTCACTATTTCCCTATATATGCAGATTAGCTGGAACTAATAGCTATAGCTCTGGCTAGGCTTCTGGTCTACTGCTGGATGTAGGGAGATCATGTACAAATTGGCCAAATGCTCAGATCTCACACCAGAATGTCTTTTAGGCCAAGGAACCCAGCAGAGCAATAGCTGTAATCACTACCACTCTAATTTTCTCTCTTTCCTATAGCTGTGAACCTAAAGTAAATGGAAGGTTCTATTATGCTGGCCAGTATAAGGATGTGAAGTATAAAGATTGGTAACTGGGCGTTTGTTTTCTTGCTTTCAAGTTATTTATACTTTTATTTAAAACTGATGAACACCAACACATAAAAGAATAATACATTATATATACATGAATAATGCATGATGTAGATCTTTAGTTAATTTCACTTGTAAATTAATGTTTTTAAGCTTCTTACACTGAGAAAAGTCAAAATATGTCATAAATATTGTATTTCTTATACTTCTCCTTGTAGTAAACCACACAGTCAAATATTTTTCACATTGAGAATTGGATGAAATAACTTCTTGAAATGCACTTGGCAGGTGTCACCATCCACTCCCACTGAAATCGAAAGGTTTCCTATCAGTTTGTATGGAATCAGTTCGAGAAAAGTAAGTTGCTTATCTATTTTATACAGCTTTCACTGGTCTAACTAGAAGCACTCTTCAAAAAGAAATATTTCCATTGACTAATTTATATATATCAAATAAATTAGAACATTTTATCCCTTTCCACAGTTTTCTTAAACTTCGAGTATTGAGTTTTATTCAAAACACATGCTTATTTTAGCTTATATAATAGCACAAAAATGATATTTTTGACCGAGGCAATGAAATATTTTGAATATAAGAGTGCAGGTTCTCGACTTCATACATTAAAACTTATGTGTGAATTGTGTTCTCTCACCAATATTAATTCAAGTTAGAAACAGATAGCTGGGCATTTATACGTTCATATGAAGCCTTGAACATCTATCCAGTAGTAAAGATTGACTAGAAGGAATAATATTCCTTTTTTTCATCCTAAATCAAATTGCTTCTAGTTTTCTATAAGAAAAAGACTTGCAAGCAATCACTTTTCTAAGTAAGCCCAATGTGCAGCTATAATTTGAGACAAAATAATGTCTACAGAATAGAAAAAAAACAACCTGAACTTTTGCATTTAAGAATGTGACATTGCTGCAATTTGTCAAAGACATAATTTCCATTCTAAAAAGGAAATAAATCAAAACTATCAAGGATAAAAATTAAAATAAAATTCCAGTTATATACTAGAATAAAATATATATACAAATTCAAGTCCTGTGATCTCTCAGTTTTGTACAATTTAAGTACATGGTGGCTTTAATGTGCCAGTAACTTTTATTCTCTTTGAGGTGGCAGTAAATCAAAAAAATGTTGTCATAAACAAAAACCTGAATAAGCATCTTCTTCTACCAAAACAAAACTTTTATAAAGGAAGCCACAGACAAGGGTAAGCAAAACAGTCAGCATCACCTAAGTCTATTAAAATAATATGAATACCTGCCTTCTCTGAAGAAGGCCGTAGATTTACACTTCACGTCAATAAGGATCTACAGTGAACTGTGGAGCTGTTTTGGCTAACATGAGCTAAACTACTGTTCTGGAGTAGTTATAAATCAACTGTTTCCACTTTTTTGTAGAAGCAGGGGACGCAAAATTGATTTGGCAGCACCTGTTGATTCCACAGAACTGTCTTCTTTCTAAGAGATACTCATGGGCTGAATAATCCTGATGATTTTGGGGGGTTTTGTGGTTGGATTTTTTTGTTTGGTTTTCTGTTTGGCTTGGGTTTTAGATCTAGTGCACACAAGTTATCCATGAGATACTTCAGCAAACACATATTTAATTTCTCCATATGCAATACTGTGAAGTAAAGAAGGAAGGACAGAACTTGTAATTTCAGATGAATGATCATTGAAACCAGTATGATGCCAACAAGACTAACCTCTGGTTCTTAGTAGCCATTTCCTTTATAAACGCTATATGGATGTTTGTTTTATCCCTCTTTTTTACTAGCTTTTACTGACTTTTATAGTTTTATTAGTTGCTGTTCTCATGAAAAGACTTATTGTCTCTTTAACTAGAATTTGCTGATAAAATACTGTGTTTAAAAACAACTGTGATCATGTTGAATTCCCTACCTCTGTAGATTTCAAGCCCTTTTTAACTTCCACGAGCTGTTGCAATTGTTAGAAGAAACAAATCAGGGACCATGAAAACCTCAGTTTTGTAGAATTATTGTAAATATTACTTTCAATGAACCTTGATTTTTACAGTAACTAAAAGCTGAAAGTAGCTGTATAAATAACTGATTCATCCTATCATAGTCTTAAGTTTTTTTGGGGTTGGGTTTTTAAATTATCATTTACATTTTAATTTATGGTGAAGTTCAAACTAGCACTAGAATTTTGGAAATATAATTCCCTGTTGAATTATAGAAGTTCTAAAGATACTATGGTTATTTTAATAACTTTGCTTGCTGCTGTGTATCAAACCTTCTCTCTTGTCTTTTTTAAATGTCCCGAAACATAGTTCAAAACAAAACGAAATAATAACATTTGGTTTGTAATTATGGGGGAGGGGAAAAAAGCTTTCTGATGAGATTTAGCATTCCTGGAAATAGGCTTTTTTAATGCAAATATTGCTAGAACCTGACTGTACTTGTGCTGCAACCGGGACAGGGTTAGGAGGAGTGTTATGCATGGGAGACATATAGTTTTATGCTCTAGAAGACCCACAAACTAGCAAGGCATTCTCCATAATTTACTTTTATGAGCTTCAGTTCCAAATTAATTTTACAAACTTAATGGTTTGGGAAATTATTATGGGAAACAATAATTTAGAGTTGACCTTTTCTGAGCTACCTGTTACTTGATTGGTTTAGCTTGCAGTGTCTTTAATTGAATTTGTCAGCAACAAAAATATGTGTGTTAACAGCTGCTAACTTAAATTTTATAATTATTGTTATTACCTTAGATAAAAATTTAAGCAGGCAAAAAAAAGAAGGGGGTAAAACAAAGTCACCTACAGTGGCACAGAGTGAATGTCTCAATGAAAAAGTTTTAATACTCACTGCTTCTTTAAAAATACATTTCTGCTTTAGAAAAAGCTGCAAAAATATTTGTCATTTAGTGAAAAAAGAAATCACAAACTATATGTGATACGATGTGGGTAAAAATTATTATATGTGTGTTATTTCCTTAGCCAAAGCTTCATATTATCATCAGAAAAAATACTTTAAAGTTCAGTCTCAAATTCTGCAATTGGAAAATGCAGAATTACCAGTTGAAAAATGCTGCTTACCAGTTGAAAAATCTTTCTTGCAAGATGCTGCCCACGGGTCTGGGCAACCCTTAATACCAACACAGGTCTGGGGGTGAACAGATTAAAAACACTGGCTCCTGTGGAGGGCTACAAAGGTGATTAAGGGACTGGGGCATCTCTTACAAGGAAAGGCGTAGAGAGTGGGGCCTGTTCAAGTGAGGGGGGACTTCATCAGTGTCTGTGAATGTCTCAAGGGATGGTGATAAGAGGATGGAACCAGTCTCTGCTCAGTGGTGCTCAGCAATAGGACAAGAGGCAAGGGCAGAAAGTGATGCACAGAAAGTTCCACCTGAATATGAGGAAGAGCTTCTTTACAATGCATGTTACTGTGCACTGAAAGAGGTTTCCCAGAGAAGCTGTGGAGACTCCCTCACTGGGGGTGTTGAAGAACCCTCTGGACACAATTCTGTGCAAGATGCTCTAGGATGACCCTGCTTGAGCAGGGTGGTTGGATCAGATGACCCACTGTGGTCCTTTCCACCCTGATACATTTTGCCTCTATGATTCTGTCATTGTCAATTAACTAGAAAAAATGCTTAAAAATCAACTTGATTGAGAAGGAGGCTGATTTTACACCTAGTTGCACGTAATCACTTCTGCTTTCAGACAAAAAAATCAATTTTTTCATGTAAGAATTCTGGTATTATATAAATTTGAAATTTAAAACTTGAACGACAAAAAAAAAAACCCCTTCCAAATTTACTACGCAAATGGATTTTAACAATTTTTTTTTTTTAATGTTTCTAAATGATACTGTTCTCCGCCAAAAATACATGGAGGGAAAATAAGCTCTTTTGCTACAAAGTTTTGGCCATTTCCACACAAAACATTTCAGACAAAAAGGTGTTCTCTGTGAATAATGAATTAATCTTTAGGCATACAGAACCCTAACCAGGCAATAAAGTCTCTTAAAACTGTACAGGATCTTAAAATGGCGTTTTTGGAACAATCAATTCTTTTTCTTTAAGTAATCCTAACATCTAGGAAAACTGGTGAATATATTCACTAATTTTTGAACTCATGATTATATAAAATACATATGATATTTATAAGAGAAGATTGATATATATAGCAACAGGTTACACTAGAAATGTTCTTTAAAAAGATCTGTCTCTCAATTCAGTGACTTACAACAAAAAAGCAAATGCTACTAACATGCTAAAATTAGACACATATCCTGTGCTGCATGAGTTCAGAATTACCTGGTCATGAAAAGTAAAATTATAGTTATAAAGAAGCAACATTTTCCTTTTTATTCAGATTATACTATTATAACCTCTGTTTTGTAACTTTAGATTGCCTTTTGTGACTCATCTGCTATGGTTAGCACACAGCTACTGAGAAATACGGACCTGTATTATATATTTCCTTGCACTACTACTTGCTTTATGTTTCATATTTCAGAGTGATAACAAAATTTATTTGGAAAGAAAAATACAGATTAAAAATGTTTTCCCTTTCATTTTACTGAAAATCATATGTAATGGAATAGTATGAGGAAAAAATACAATACCATCAGTAGATGCCTGACTAGTCCATGAAGATTTTGTTTATTCCAGTTTCTGTTCACACAATGATAGAACTCCAGAAGAATTAAATTACTTGAAGCCTGTATAATTTTGTGGAAAAAAATATTTTCATTGGTAATGTTTCTGTACTGTATTGAGATTTTTTGCAATTCCATTAGGTTGCTTTCTTAATCATTATTCCTTCATTAGAAATGACTCCTTGACTTATCTTATTCTCAGTTTCATTAAGAATATTTTTATGAACAATATAGATTTTTATCAAAACAGAGGTTCTTTTTTCATCATTTTAAGCTTGTTTAAGTGGTTAAGTGAATTTTGTACTGATGGTAAGTAGCTAAATTAACCAGAATTTTTTAACCACAGCTATAGTATTGCCTGGGTGTGGGAGTGTTCATTTTTTCCAAGGCTCCTCATCAGTCTTGAGCCACAAGACTCGAAACTGCTTATTGACTTAAGATGCAGTTGACTCTGCATAGATGTCTGATCTTTGACCTTTCTGTTGTGATTGCAAGATGTGATCTATTGTCATAACACGCAATTTTTTTGTAATGTGGTTCTTTATCCTCATCTTTTGAACTCATTCCATCATCACACTTCAGCTAGCCAAATAACTATCAAACTAAAAGAATGTTCAAACGGAACCAGTCCAAACTGGCTTCAATAATATAACCTAAGGTTAAAGCTTGAATATTCTTATTCTAACTTGCCAAGCTATTGAACTGATAGTCAACTCATATATTCTTATTAATAATAAGAATTTCATCATAATATCTTAATAAATTCCCTCCTTTAACTCTATGATCAAAAAGAGTAATAGACTGCATCCTATATGCCTGTACCTAGATTTTTCATCTTTTTTATCAATCACAAAAAATTAGTTCTAAATAATGAAGATACATTGTCTCCTCTTGCAGGTGTCTTAGTTATCATGAAAGTGCAGCAGACATATCTCTGTTCATCCAAGTTTAAATATGGAATCAGAGAAACAGTGAATTCTGAGGGAAATGCTTTATAGTTCTGCACTATCAAAATGTCACCCTTAAGGAGAATTTTATGTTGACATTTTCAGGGCTGAAACCATGCTCACCAAGCAGAGGAAAACAAAACACTGAATTTCTCTTTAAAAGAAATCAATACATAAAATAAGCAGCCTCTATTCAATTTTCAGTAGGCTTTTCTATGATTATGAAGATTTTCTAAATTACTTTCTGTAAGAGATAAAGTTTTCACAATTTGGATTTAATTTTTTCCATAACATCTGAAATTAAAACGAATGGAAGTTAAAAAATTGTATATCATTGTGTATATATATGCCACAAATACAGAATTCTTAAAATAACATAAATATTAAATCACTGAAACTTTGCTATAAATTTGGCGCCTTTTTTTTTTTTTTCTCATTTTTAATTTCCCATTGTTTTTCTTTTGCTATTAATTCATTCCAGGAAATTTCTTACATTTGATAAAGCAACAGGATTTCAGCCTAGGAAATTATATTTATTCCAGATTTGAAATCCTGAAGAAGTGGGAATCTAGCCACAGACAATCAAGAATTCTTTAACTGTGAAATATAAATACTAATAAATAGCTCACATTTATTTAAAAAAAAAACCCGTAATGCTGCAAGATACTGAAGAAATAAATTCAAATTGTATTTATTAGATTTTAGTTTAACATGTGAATTTATTCTGAAAATGTGTTTATTAATTTGGGTAAAATACATTACATCTAAACTATTTGTATTTTTACAGTAGGAAACACGAACACAAGGGGATAATTTTATTACTTTCAATAAAAGTAATTTATATTTTAGCTAAGAAAATGAGATAAGAGGATGACATGATTTAGATCACACTTTAATCTCTTGCAAATCAATTTCAAAGGCAAGGAAAAAAACCCTTGAAAAGGAAACCTTGTGTCAAAAATGGAATTTTGTTGTTGGTATTCACTCCAATAAATAGACACTGCTTGTGTGACATCACTTCATCATTGTTTAGATGACAATGTAGTTAGTGACACTATGCTTCAATGATATCACAAAGAAAAGGTCACTCAGAAGACTAATCAGAACAAATATCTGACTGGTTTAAAAAGTAACAGGCTATGGGCTGGGTAAACTTCATATATTTAAATCAGAAATAATTTTTCTCGTTTACTTTGTAAATTCTCCATATATCAACAACAAGAGAGCAGAGAATTAAGAATCTATGCTACATCAGTGGTCCTAACTCTGCAATTGATGTACAAAATGTAATCACCATTTGGCTGTATCTTTATAAAGCATACAACTTTATTTTTCTTAGGATCTAGAGTTTTGAAAGGTTTTCTTGAACTCACTAAATTCTGGAACACGAATCTTTTCATATTACATATAACTGGAGTAGTAAAACTATTGTTATATATGGTATCTAGCTTAGCAAAACCCACATGGTGTTTCATTGAAAGATGAAGATTTGTATTTTCCAGCACTCAAGCTCCAACAGTAGCACAAACTTTGACTTTACAATAAAGGAAAAAAAATGAACAAGCATGGTACATTAAGACTAAGAGACATGAGCCACAATTGTGTGAAACATAACTCACAGTCATTGGGCCCTTCATTATTCACAATTCTTTTAACACTTAGGAACAAGTAACCATCATTTCTGTTGTCTCCACTCAGTATTTAAATGTAAAAATTTAAAATAATCCTATTTCAGATGAAAATTCCTGGTTAGAGAGTATTATATAAGAGTTACTAGAGTCTGGGTAAGATCAACAGAAGTTATGATGTGATTTATTAGAGCTTCATAAAAGTTGCTCATACAGGCAACCTTGACAGGTTGCAGTGACCTCTTAAATCTAAAAGCCTTCTTTGCAGTCAGAAAAAGAAAAGCATTTAGACTTTTGTCATACTCATATGGGTGTGGGTACGGAATATTCTGGAAGAAGTCTGACAAGTAGTTGACAAAGAGATTACTGAAATTTGGAAAGCTGACACTATCTAACATTCTTCAGTGGCTCATGGTCAACTAAACTAATTACAGTAATCACCCAGATTTCCAGATGTGTAGGAACCTAGGATTTCTGGAAAATAGGAATTGAGGATATAGGAATCACCTACTCTGTTTGTATGATATAAAGTTGATCTGTAAATACAGAACAAATCTCATGCCTCTGTGATTCAGACTTGCCACATATGAAATCAATCACGGATTTACAATTTTGGAAATTTGCCAAGGGAGCCTGGAAGACAAGTTTGTGAGATAGGCACTGTAGGATATTGTTATAGAAGTTAAATCTGAAATGACAATTCAGCTGATCAAAGTAATAGATCTACACCAACTTACCGCCTCACCAGAATGTCCTCATAGCACAGTTAACGACTGGAGGATTAAAAGTGTAAGACTCTTCAAGATTTCCCTGAAACAGAAAATCAAATATGTTTTATTTGCTTTTCTACAGCAAAAGCAATAAATTCTGAAGGGTTCAAGAAATAGAAAAGTTAATACACTGATGACAAATAGCTTCTGCAAACAGTAATCGTTGAAAAGCAGCAAAAAAAGGTGAAAATTCTAGAGTAACTCTGATGTGAAAGAATATAGATCATAGTCATACACATTTATTTGTATTGAAATTATCTGTACTTGACTGAAGTGCTTATGAAACAGTTGTGTTCCAAACACGTCTTAGTCATAAACACTTTCTTGCTTGGTCATTGTGCTAGACCAACCCTTTTTCAATGTTCTGTTTTTAGTGCAAAAATACCGTTTCATAACTGAACTTATGCTATTAGCTCTTTAAATACACCAGACATATCACCAAAACCTGCAGTACTTGCACTGACAGTATGTCATTTGGTAAATTACCTTAGATGTATGAAAACAGAACTGTAGACTTGTAAATAGTAAAGTAATCTCTTCACATATCACAAACCAGTGTCAACCTTTACCATATGGATATCCATTCAACCCACACATTTAGCTCTGTCTCACTAGCAGTCAAGCTTAAGAGGTGAACCTGTGAAAACCGCATGATGTTCAAAAAGGCCAAATGCAAGGTCCTGCACCTGGGGTGGGGAAATCCGAGCATAAGTACAGGCTGGGTGGAGAATAGATTGTTAGGAGAAAGATTTAGGGGCATTGGTTGATGAGAAGCAAAACACAACACAGTAATGTGCACTCGCAGCTCAAAAAGCCATCTTCAGCCTGGGCACCATCAAAAGTGGTGTGGCCAGCAGGTCAGGGGAGGTGATTGTCCCCCTCTAACTGTGCTCTTGTGAGTTAGAGGTGACTCCCCACCTGGAGTGCTACATCCAAATCTAGGGCCCCCAACAGAAGAAAGAGATGGACCTATTGGAACAAGTCCTGGAGAGAGATACTAAGTTGACCACAGGACTGGAGCATCTCTCCTATGAAGATGGGCTGAGAGAGTTAGAACTGCTCAGTCTGTAGAAAAAAGGCTTTGGGGAGGATTTGTAGCACCTTCCAGTGCCTGAAGGATGCTTTCAAGAGGGCTGGAGATGGACTTTTGACAAGGGCATGTAGCAATAGGCCAAGGGAAGATGGCCTTAATTTGAAGGAGTGTATATTTAGGTCAGATATTAGGAAGCAATATGTTGTGCAAAGAGGTTATGGACTCCACATCTGTGAAAGAGTACAAGGCCGGGCTGGATGGGGCTCTGTACAACTGGTGTAGCGGAAGGAACCCCAGGCAGGGGGGGTTGGATCTAGAAGATCTTTAAGGTCCCTTCCAACCCTGACCGTTCTATCGGTCTGTGATTCTGTGGTCTTTCCTTTGGGCTAAGTCTGGGAGAGGTAGAACTGTTCAGTCTGGAGAGAAGAAGGCTCAAGAGAAAACTCATCAACGCATATAAACAACTGAAGGGAAGACACAAAGATGGGAGTCAGGCTCTTTTCTTTGTTGTCTAAGGACAAAAAGCAACGGGGAAAAGGAAACACAGAAAGATCTATATGAATAACAGAAAACAGCTTTTTACTGTTACTGAATACTGAAGCGGTTTGCTTAGAAATGAATTTGGAATATTCATCTTGGAAATACTGAAAAGCCATCTGGACATGGTCTTGGGCAACCTGCTTTGAGTAGCTTGAGCAGGGAGGTTGGTCCAGATCCAACCTCAACCACTCTGTGATACTGTGATATTTTATTCACAGTACTCATGAGCTTGTGGTTTATGCGCCCACCAAGGCCATCTGGAATTGACAACTACCTTCAACCTTTTTTATTTATCTCAATCATGACATTCAGAAATCACTATATTCCTAAATTATTTAGGAAAGAATAAAAGTAAACAGCAATAAATGACCAACATCGATCAAGAATGTTTCACCTTAAAAACTCTCCTCCCTGAAACTATTCTAGTTTTCTCATAATACAGTAACAGTTTCAGTGTTTTTGGGTTTTTTTTTTTAATGCACTGCATATGCATTATGAAGACAGTCCTTGAAAATAGGCAGGTAAAGAACTTTTTTTATAAGCAGATGTTAAGTAGTATAAAATACAAGGGGAACATAGGTTTAGAATATTTATTTAATATGATCTTGCAGGGCTTTCAAATGTGGTGAAACATGGTTATAGATGACAATGGACTGAGTCAATCATTTTTGTGTCAGAAGCACTTCAATATCTGCTTTATTTTTCACAGCCAGACTGGAAGCAGAGTGAATAGAAATACACAAATAATAATGTTGTCAGTGCTGAAGGCTTAATGACACAGTTCAAATGACTACCTTGAATACATATCTTGTTGCATTTTAACATTGCTGTCTTTATGGCAGAGATTTCTCAGGCTGACACTATACACTGCTTAGCATTTCCTTTATGTCTATAAAAGCATCAATTAATTTTTTTTTAAATTATGTTGCTTAATTAATCATCATATCATAGGAATGATGGTTAAGCAATATGAGCTCATCAAATAGGTCCTGAAAACTGGTGCACTGTGCATTGCTCCTTTTTCATAAACACATATGAAAATACAAGATTCTTCCATTCTTTTATCAGTTCCATTTGTTACTCTATGCTATATATTTTAGCTGCCTGTTTTTTTGCTTGGTCCAATTACATGGGCTTTCATCACTTGAAAATTATGAACCTGTCCAGTTCACCAAAAGACTGTTTTCACATTCAGTACTTTCCCTTTCTGTTAATAGTGCTATTTTTATTCAATTTTGCCTTAAAAAAAGCAGCAATTCCAACCACAAAAAGTAAAAATATTGCCTAAAACATAATCTTAATATTCTAATTTGTTAAGATGAGTTTATAAAGATTAATTTATGATAATTTTCTTGAAGAGTAGTAAACATATTCTGTGTACATTTAAAAGAAAGAGGAAGAACTATTGCAGAGTTGTAGTAGTGGGACAGAAGTTTAGTAAGACTAACTTTTTCCTATATTTGGGGGCATTCATGCCTTTCACCTCCCTCTTCCCCTGCAGTTTTTTTCTACCTACTATTACATGGCTCTTTTCCATTCTTAATCAATTTCTTTTAATAGTTTCAAATTTGGCCTCATTCAGTTTTCCTCTCAGTATTGAGGGTATCAGTATATCAGCATAGCTTTGAGCTTAAACCATAGATGATAAAACCTCAAAAATTCACAAAATCAACAGCAAATCCGAATATCATAGGGTAGTTCTAGAAACACATCTATTTGGTTTCCTAAACTTGCAGAAACAGAAAAATTTCTATCACTGGCTACTGTTTATTTAAAAGAGAAAAAAAGAGAAGAGGATGCTGGGTTACACTGTTAAAAATATCAAGGGAATAATATTGCTATACAGCCCCACAGGATCAATAGGCTTGTCCGTGCTTCAAAATAAAGTAACTTATAAAATGACTGTTAAATTATTTACACAAGCACTCCTTTCCCTAACAAATCTCTTTTGTCTCCAGAATCTTTATTCCTCATCTTTAAATATAAAATAAAGAAAGCAGAATTCCCAAACCTTGTTTCTAAGTCTGTGTCACACAATGCTAAAAGCTCTGGAGAGAAAAGACATGGTCTGTGCTGAGTGGCTGCCAGTGGACTTAGGAGACAGATGCTGCTGCTAGACTTCGTATGATCATAGCCAGGCCTCTCTCAGGTTTGTCACCGGTAAATGGAGTTGACAGCTTTCTGCTATGTCACCGACATGCCATATAAATAAAGTCATTGAAGACTACTGTGAAAACATGTGAATCTATGGGAATGAAGGTAACTAATTTCAATCTGACCTCATTAAGGCTAATTCTCTTGTGGCTGTCCTTTAGTCTTCTTCATAATCACTATTATACTGAAATGATGAAAATGTTCATCCATTGTGTTCCATGCCTTAGGTAGGCAAAGCCAACAGCTAGCATGGAATAGATAGAATGTCCTCCTGTCATGCTTTTCTTCCCTGTCTGCTGTTATTCCCCTGACAGAATCCATGAGTCTAAGGAGCTCAGCACTGATACTTAGGAAAAAAGAGTAGCATTTTCTGCAAGTTTACGTTTTTGATGGCGGTCTGATAGATGTTATACCTGCACAGGGAAAGGGGCAGAAGCATATGATTTGGTACTTTTCTTTTTATGGTAACTAGATTGTAGCTTGTCTTTTTTTCAAAAGAAAAACCTTTCTCAGATATTTGAAGGTGACACCCAGAGACAGACAAAGCTCTTTAACAACTGAAAAGCCTGTCAGGACAAATGACACTGTAGTCAAGCCCATTTTTTTAAGGGAAGCAGTGAGGTTGTATACGTGGATATGGCACAGAATAGAAAATGAGGTCCTATATGGACTGATGAACAAGAAATCATTCCTATGCTCTAGAAAGGAAAGAAACACCTACACCCAAACCTCAAAGTAGAGAGAAGAGAAGGAATTAAGTAACTGACTTATAATTAACTTGATGCCAACAACTGTCATGCTGAATGCTCAATGTCATGCTTGATGCCTAGTTCTGAACAATATCATTTAGATGCTGGAAACTTGTACCAACATAAGATTGTCTGTAACATCACATAACTTCAGATCTAGATTATAAAAAATGGGTAGAAAATCTTTAAAGATGGAAGCACTGAAAAAATAGAATATCAGCTTTATTGTAAGCAAGATAGGGGAGCTAGAAGTTGAATCTTCTACAGGCTGGACATACTTAATCTGATTTAGAATTAGTATCAGAGAGTAGACTCCATGCTTCTATCATTTTACTAAAAATGTTTAAAGGGATGAAAGACTGCATAAAACTTTGGTATATACCTCGAATTCTCCTTTCATAGTGATTTATTTTCCCCCATCTAATTTAAAGTGATTTTTATTTAGATTGTTTTTTGACAAAGAGATATACTGTCAAAAACTGTTTTCTTATTAAGAGCAATTTTTTCATTGCTGATACAATAACAGCCATCAACAACATCTGATAGTCATTCTCAGGATGTGCCAGCACACCCTGTTTACTGTCATCCTTAGAAATATGAAGTGTGACAAATATGTATTTCTCAAATAAAGTTTAGAATAAAATATTCCTTATCTAACAATTTGCTTTTACTCAGCAACATGAAGAGATGTGTCTTTGGCTCGGCAGCAATAGGAAAGAGGAGGAAAAATATACGCCCCTCAAATTAAGACATGAAAGTGTGAACAAAAATATCAAAATCAGGAGTTTCAATATTCAGAAAATCTGATACCTAATTTAGTTCAATTAGTTTCCTTAGAGAACAAAACTACAAAACCTTGCAAAAAGACTAGATAAACCAGGAGAAATTAATTTTGGTTTAAAACAGCCAGAGTATTTCCCACTTCTAGATGTAGACGTAGCACATGAAGGATAATGAAATAAGTTGATTAAGGACTTTGTATCTGATGTGTTTTATGAGAATAAAAGATACTTCGCCCTTAAACATTTTCTGAATATTCTCCTGATCTCTCATTCACGATTAATCCTGGCCATTCAATGTCACCTGTGTATTTAGTCCAGAAAGACAATAGCAGATGATGAAGCTAGCAGAGGCCTATTAAGACCTCTCACTTGCCTAATCTCATTTTCACAAGCAGACTGAAACACAGTCTCCCTCTTAATAGTATGGCACAAGCAGGCAGTCTTCCAGGAATGATTTTACAGCCAAGTAAATCAGTGTTTCTCCTCCTGTAAAGTCATTCTCAGTAGTATTGCTATTAAGGGGTAGCACGATGAAGAATAATATCAAGAAACATGGCATTGCCCCAGTGGGAATGTAGTAGGAAGCAAAATAGAGGGGTTTCAGGCTGCTATTTGGAAGAGATTAAAGCTCTAGTAAACAGGACCCCACAGAGAGATAAAGAGAAAATGTGTTTAACCCTTTTTCACCTATTAGAATAGCATCAGTGTTGTTTTACCTTGCATTTCACAAAGTTTGACAATTTCTATTCCAGTGCTGCAGCAAACCCAAGCTATAAAAAGAGCTCCTAATTCATAAGATAAAAGAATTAGTAGGGCAGATCTCCTCTAAGAAAGTAAGTGCCAGTAATAATAATATAAATAATATAAATACTAGCATTTGCTCTTCATGAGGCAGAAGTTCCTGTCAGACTTATCACAGGCCAAGATGAAAGCAGCTGCCATGGCCAACCAAGGATGCCACAGTCTTGGGCAGCCCTTATGGCCTGGCCAGTCGCAGGGCCCTGCCCCTGCCCAGTTCCACCGATGTCCAGCCAGGGCCCTCCCCACCTCTGAGTGCCCACACCTGTCCTGCCCATTCCTATCACTGCTGCAGAACAGTCCGGCTTCCCCCCCATCCCTGTGGCTCTTTCCCCTGCTAGGGGAATGTGCTCCAGAGGCACATTGCCCAGCCTGGTGAATCTGCGGCCCTCAGATTGTCCTTCCGGGGTGTCCCCAGTTTCCTCAGCCTCTAGCTGTGCGTGGAGGCCGGGTGCTAAAGCCAGGCCATGGTGAAGGCTCCACAGCTGTGCCAAAGGCTGCCCTGCACCCCACCCAGCTGGGAGCCAAGGGGTCAGGACTCAGAGCAGTGCCGAAGCCACAGTCAGACACTATGAGGCCTCACCCCATGGATGTGCCAGTGTCTTCCTCTGGGATTCCCCTAAAGCCAGCCGCAGTGGGGCCCAGCTGAGGGCCCAGGGCTGTGCTCACAGCTGCAGCTGAGTTGGTCACCAGGCTCACCTTTCCTCCTCTCTGGCAATCTCTGGGCTGACCCATGTCTCTCCACCTCCCTCCTGCCTCTAGGGCCTCCTTTTGCCCCCGTGCTTTGCCTTAATTCCATAACCTGGCCCCGGCTTCTGTGATTTTGTCATGGGCACCTGCTCCTGCCCAGGCTCAAGGTCCCATTCCAAAATGGAACAAATCGAATTTAATTTGTTGTTCTTCTTTTGTAGATGTGGACCAAGTATTTCCTCCTTGACAAAAATTTTTCTTGCTAAATCCTTTGAAAAAATTTGAATTTTCCAACATGTTTAAAGTTTGATCATGGTCCTGCTTCTGCCATAAGAAATTTACCTAAGATTTTTTGGTTTGGGTTCTTCTGATATTTGGAAAGTTATTGCATAATGACCTGGGAGCACTGACATCAACTTGTCTCTTAATTGTTCTATTATCAAACCACTATCAAATAAATTCCCATATTAACTTTATTTTTTTACAAAGCTTCTAGATTAATATACTGTCTAGTCAGTAAACCTTCTAAGTAAACTTTCTAAGGTGAAAACTGTTGACAAACATTTTCTTGGAGTTCCAGACATAGAAGACACCACAGCTAAACAACTATTTTATATGAGCTAACTTGTGCCTTGGAGAAACTGTGGTAGGGACAATGGTCTTTATTTGAAATACATCTAAAAGTTATTCTTTTATGAAACCCAACAATCTTCTCGGTATAATTAAGAATTTTGTAAATAAGATGCATATACAAATTTCCTTCAGCTACTTATTTTTTTATCAATTTAAAAATATTTTGTTTCTATGGCTGGTTTTTTTTCAAAGATTTTTGTTTAAAAATTCTGCTGCCATATCGTTTCCTTTATATAGCTAATAAATGCAAATAGCACTCAACAGCAACTGGCATTTATGAAAATGGCGTATTATCACATAGGAACTGTTTAACAATACCTATAAAATAATAAGGAACATCTGCTACTGATGGGTTAACTGGTATATCACCCAAAAGCTACAAAATAGGTATTGGTAAAATGAATTCACCAAAAAAAAAAAAAAAAAAAAAAAAAAAAAATAAGGGGGGGGGGAAAAAAAAAAAAAAAAACCCAAAAAAAAAAAAAAAAAAAAAAAATTAATGGTGGGTGGAGAGAAACCACAAAAAACCCCAATCAAAACAAAACAAAACAAAAACCTGGAAATTTTTCCGTTATTTGTTCTGGTCATACACCAAGAATAAATTATAAAAGATGTCCTGGAACAAGGCTGCAGTAATTTTTTCCCTTTTGTGCAATTATTCTATCTTTTTTTCTTGTTGTTTTTAATTCTGGTTTTTGGGAATTTTTCTTCTGTTTTTTTCTATTGTCTAAATAAAACATCTGGCATACTATGGAAAATGTCACATAAGTACATATCAGAAAGTTATGTTTTGTAGGAAGAAAAAATCATATATCTATTAAATACACTACAGTTATACAGGACATTTTTCAAAAATCTAAATATATTAATAGAATTCCCCACTGCAGAAATTCTTGATGAGTGGTTGAAAACTGAGAACCCTACTTTAAGCGCTTTAAGTGATCATGTGGTCTAGTACTGTCTGAGTGAAGCCAAAGTTCCCAAGACAGGCTCACAAATAAAAGCCAAAGTGTTATTTTACCTATTCCTCTCTTCTCACATCATGTCAGAACTGTGCCCTATCTCTCTAACCCTTATTAAATATAACCTATTTCTATAGGCAATCGATAGATGTGATCTTAGACCACGAATGATAGAAAATGGAGGTTAAAAGGAAAAGGCTACAAAGTCAGAAAAGCTTATTCAATGGTTACCAGTGTAACAGTTCCCCCAGTGTATCCATTCTAAATACAACATAGCTAAGAAATTGTAAGCAGGTAATTGAAAGCTCTTTAGTAGTACTTTTATACAGATTCATGTTTTCTAATGTAAGTCCTTTCCTAGTTTTTGGTTAAAAAAATGCAACATCCTTTTTAGGCTAAACAAAACCAAAAACTCTGAACCAAATAAAATCTGTAGTATTAACTGTCGTGTTGAAATATGTATTACAGTATATTGTTTTAAAATAATCAAAATATTTTTTATCTCTCATATTTTTTAAAAAAACTCAGAATATGTTTGGATTCTTTTAGATTTCTCCATCATTAGTCAGCTTTAGCTTTACTTGTAAGTCCTCTAAGCATCAAATAACAAGGAAGTTGACGGCAGTGCAAGAATTATATGTATAATCCTTTGATTATATATGTATTTTGGATCATGCTTCTTATGTATAACAATAATTTAATTATAATCAGCTACATCTGAATCCTAGAGTGGCTTATTCATGCATTAAGGTATGGTTAAACAAGAAGCTCCACAGAAGAGGGATTATTTGCGTGATCAAGTAAAGTCTATGCATAGCTGAATAGACTGTAGGGTAGTGCCACAGGCAGTTGCTGTCTCAGTAGTTGACAGGGCTTTTTTCAGCAGAAAAAAAGAGTCATTGTAACACTCTTTTTTACAGACAGATTTAAAATAAAATCAGTTAATTATTTATAGGAAGCTACAGCATACACTTAACTTGAGTTAATTGGATTATTTTTAAATATCCTATTTGTCAGTATCCCTTCAATAGGAAGACCTTGTGATCTTCTGTGAATAGAGAAGAATGCCTGAGCAAGACTCTCCTTTAGGGAAGCTGTGTATATCCTGTCCAATACCACTTACACTACAAACGTGCCAAGAAAGAAGAATGACTATGAATGACAAGTCCACTGCAAGGAAATCCTTACAGATGCTCAGTAAAAGCCAGAGTAGCTTCAGATTCTTGCAGCTGTTTAAGCAAGTTTAAGTTTAGTTTAAGCAGTGCACCCTTTCACCTAAATGCAAATTAAACTACAGCTTTGATCCACCTTCCTTTATCTGAATTGTCAAGGTGGTAAACTAATTGTGATGTAACACATGCCTTTTGTCTTGGCTGGTATCAGACAACTTAGTGATACCAGTTGTGCTTGGTCATCTTGAAAATTAAAACTTGAAAAGAATAGTCTGTGTAACCAATTCTGCCATCAGCTGGAAAAAAAAGAATTTCTTAACAAAATTTCCGCTTAATGGGATTACACATTTTTAGTCAGAATTGGGGTAGGTGGAGAGTTGCTGCCATCTGCTGGAAAGATTCCTTTCCTGATTTTAAAATAAATAAAAGTGAAGGGGTTTTTTACAAGTAAAGTAACGAAAGATTGAAACTATTAACGTTGATGAAACTTAGTTGTTCAACACCTATGTAGCAATCTAAATGATTGTTATTGTAATCGCATCGAGTGTAAAATTATGAAAATGTGGACCTAAATCTCCATGCAATTCAATGTCTGAATGGAGGACTATATAATTAAGCCATATTCATAACTATAAACTAGAGAGCATAAATTCTTCTAAAATGGGGAGAATAGAAGATGCAAAAGGAGAGGGAAATTAAAGACAAAGAGGCCTTTGCAGACAAACATTTGTTTATAGTATAAATCTCAGTGCTACAGTTTTATTCATTATGATATGTAAAAAAATCAGTCTAAGAAAACAAAATTAAAATCCCAGTGTTATGGCTAGGTAGCAGGAACCTCACAGTGAATACTATCAGATTTCTCCAAGAGTTGGCAGTTCCAGTTATATGTTGTTTGTAAATAAACAAACAAATAAAACCAAAACCAAAACACACTAGTATTGTCCACCTGCCAGGAGACTGCTATTTAGGTCCCAAAACACACATAGTAGTCAGCACTGCAAAGACATTTTGATGCTGAATGTTAGAATAAGCAGTGCCATGTAGCTTACAAGGCACTGGACATTTTTAAAGAGCTTTTCTACCTTCATTCTCAGTTCTGTTTCACCTATGTATAGTCCCAAATTCAGACAACACTCAGTATTTCTTCCCAGCTAAATGCCTGTAAATCTTAATTTTATATCTTCCTGATGAGGATTTCAAGACAGCCAGATGTTGAACAATTTAGATGGCACTGTGATTTGGACATAAGTATACAGCCTCACAGTTTGGCAAGTTTTAGCCAGAATACCCATAGGCACACATATTCAAAAAAAAAAAAAAAAAAAAAAAAAAAAAAAAAAAAAAAAAAAAAAAAAAAAATAGAAGATTTCCTGGTTAGTCTCTTTTTGATGTCTTGAGACTACCAGAACTCTACTGGCATTGTAATTTCATTAGCCTGTTTTCATTTCCTTAGAACTTGTGCAGCTGGGAAGAAATTGCATAGCAGGATGGAGTGGAAATGAGACCAGCTAGTATGAGGAAATCAAGCCAGCTGAACCACTTAGAATAATATAAATACACAGTGGAGGAGTATGGTTAAGAGGAACTATGATTACATAGTCAAATGATAGATTGATATCAGGCTATCATACCTGAAGTATTTGCTGTCCCAAGAAAACTTACACCAAATTATAGTGTAATTTAAACTGGGTGATAAATAATTTATTTCCTCCTAGTCCGGGGGTTTACAGTTCATATCTTTTACATCTCATCACTGTTACTAAGTTACGAATACCTGCTGTTAAATTCAGCCCCCTGGAATTTCAATCAAAGGATTATTTATGGTGCCCTACCTTTAACTTTGTCTTTAGGTCCAGTGTTCATTACACTGATACTGACAGCTTTAGAGTGATCAACAGACGAAATGTTCTGGAAGAACACCTTTTATATGCACTGACAGAGGCATATCTCCACTCATTTTGTCAATTTATTATGATGAGCAAGAGCAGTATGTTTTCTGTCTGCATGAGCTAGGTTTTGGAAAGTATAAAATTTGCAGATATACTTCATGGTTGGCACCTTCCCATGTACTTACTGTATTCACACCATAGTCTCATGTCTCTCCAGGCCCACACTAGGTTTTTCTAGGAGTTATTTGGATAATTGCAAAGAAAAGAATTTCTCAAGAAGTGGGATGCATCTTAATGGAAAATGTAGGACAATACTGGTCAAGGGGTACACCAGTTACCTGAAGCAACTATACTGATATCAGTGTGATATTGTACTTGGGCTAACTAGAAAAAAAGACATGAAAAGCAGACATAGGAAGATGCATAAAAAATGAGATAAGGAGACCTCTTCATAATCATTATGATTAAAATTCCTACATTCAGGTTAAGTTACTAACCTTAATTGTAACTATGTATTTTCTAAAGTCTAGCAGACTTACGAAAAGATTAAATGTCATAGGTACACTCAGTTTCAAGGTATGCATAGATAAATATTATGCAAACATTTTATCTAGAAACGTCAAAAAGGTCAAGAGCTTTTGAAAAACATCTTTCTATAATTTTATGTAACAATTCAGTGAATCTGTGAGACAACTGCAAGAAACTGAGAAACTACTCAGTCTGGATAAAGTTGTTCCCTGTAAATAAATGTAAAAAATGTGCAAGGCAGGTTCAATCTCTTACAGCATAAAAAACTTGTCACTTCACAAAAGAACTTTGTATTTAGCTCCTCGATCTATTTTGAAAGTACTCAGTCCTATCAGAAGCCATGCATGGATTAGAAAATCAGAAACACTCAGATTTTCTATACCCTCTGATCTTAGCCGTCTTAATTTAACACTACTTAAGAGAAAAGGCAAACTTGCTACCTTGCTTAAAGCCACTAGTCTGTGCTGTTGTGTAAGAAATGTGTAGTAAGTTAATTCCTTACCAATACAATTGGAATAATTTCTATCAGCATGTTTTGTACTATTAAATAATACCTACTAACCAGTTCGGATGAGTTTTAGCTTTTATTTATCCTGTATCTGCTATATCATGACAATATTAAATCAGAAAGTATATCATATTCAAAGCATGAAATTTGTTTTATTTCCATTTTGATATTTTACTAGAAGTAAAAAGACATATTTTAGGCTAATGGGTAGATCTTCAAGCTAGGGACTCTAACAATTCAAATAGGCAATAGAAAGACTTCTTAATGATTAAGCTAAAGCTTTAAAAGGGTGTTAATGCTATGGAAATTATCTTCCATTATTATACTGATGTTTTAAGGGGCAGAGGAAAAAAAAACTCATCCCAAAGGTAAAAATATTATTGATAGCCTTACAGTAGTAACATATAAGTAAGAGATTTTTTTCTTTTATTTTGTGTCTTTTCACAAACTGCAAACTGATTCTTGCTACATTTTGGCAACAGATTTGTAATGGAGACTGTAGAATATTTTTGTGAATGTGACTTTTGGTTTTAGTGTTTCCTTTTATCCATATGGACTTACATTAGCTGCATTATAAAATAAGCACCATAAAAAAGAAGAATAAATATGAAAAAAATATCCTCGTTTCTGATTAAAAACATGAATTTTACATTCTACCGTAAGGTAAATTCTTTGCTGATGACAACTATAAGCAACTTCACAGAAAGGATGGTCTTCAGTATTTTCTTTTATTTTCTCTGCAGATAATATCTTTATCAGCATATAAAGATAATCCTTTCTTGTCTACAATATCTGTACTCTGTAACTATTTCCACTTCCCCTGTAAGTTACCTCTGTCCGTGAAAAAATCTAAGAGGATAAATGCGGTATTAAGAGTATAAATGTTTTACTTATACTTTTAGTTTTGAAAGAACCAAAAGTATATATAACTTTTAAGATAGTAATCCTGAAAATAGGTGTGCTCATCAGATGTTTGTGAATTCAGAAGGACAATTAGACTTTTTTGTTACATCACAATTTTGATTCCTTGTCAAAAGAAAACATCACCAGAAGTCTACAATTCTGGACTGTCTATCCAGTTAAAGTTTATATACTGTGCAATTCTCTTTTTCTTTTTCAGAACTACCACCATTCCTGTCACACAGACCCTTACCTTCAGAAGTTTAATAAGCTCAAATTATAGGCAAGCAATCTAAAGCATTTGCAGGTAATAAGTAGATCAAATATTCATGAAAGTGGGTAATTCAATTTTAGATATCCATGGACAGTTTGTTTGCATGGTTGTTTTACCACCTGTACACTGCTGAATGTCACATGAGAAATGTTTGAAGATTTTACAGCAAAAATCTGATTTTGAGTGTCAGTGCAAACTTAACTTGCATGCAATTTGGATACCATCAGTTATTTAGCAGCCTTATTAAAATGCTACACATACAGGAAGTATATATATATATATGTCCATTCAAAAAAATCTGAAATAAACAATGCATGAATTTTTCTATGTTCTTATTTCTACATGATCATTATAGTTACCATTCACAGGACTGAGTTTGAAATATACTTATTATTAAAAAGAAAAAAAAATAATTAAAGGCTTTAAAGTTTTGATTTATTCAGAGAGTCTAATGGAACAGTCAGAAGCACAAATCCAAATCTATATCATTTCCTGATTCAATTTTATGGCAGGAATTCTCACAGTCTATATATAATCCAGTTTCAGACATCAAGGATAGATGTCAGTCCATGGGGAATTACACAAGTGTCATTAACCTTAAATGTGTCATGCTGGAAATATTCTCCATCTACTTTGAATTCATACGTATATGCTCTAGTCACCCCCTTGAGGAAGACTACACTACTCCCAGGTTTGCAAGGTGGGATTCACACTCCTCCCAGCCTAAAAATTCTATTGAAATAAATTGATTTTCTGAACCAGAATCTGGCATACTGATCTGACCACAAGTGTGTTATTACAACTTTAGAGTATATTTCATTATTTTATAATGAATATTTTTAAAACCATATTTTCATAATTCAGTAGTTAAAATTACACATTGCAGTGATTAGAAAGCTATTTGTTCTAATCAAACTAGTTTGCTAGTTTTTTCAAGACTTATTTGCAAGTATGACAGGACATAAGCATACCATTGTAGCTCACTATGAGGAAAGCCAAGTCCGCCACTGGAGGGGACCTGAAGTGAAGCAAAAGGGTGAAAGGAAAAGTTTTGGGTTATGTAGGAAGAGCACCAGATCTGCACACTGTGTTTTCTAAAAACGAAAATATTTTGATGTCTTGGTTCAAGCATTCTGACTCACTTAATCTCAAAATGAAACTTTACGTTAGTGAGTTTAGTCCCAGGGAGAGCATTTTTTGCCTTCACTTTCATATGCATGTGTTCATTGCTTTATAGAAATATGTACTCTGAGATTATGGAAGCCCCTGGAGGGTCCCATGCTGAAGCAGGTGGATGTGTCCAAAGGTACCCCATAGGAAGCATGTACTGGGCAGGACCTGTAACCACATGGAAAGAGGAGCCCACACTGGAGCGAGTTTGCTGGCAGGACTTGTGACCCCATGGGGGACCCAAACTGGTGCAGCCTGTTCCTGAAGGACCACCCAAAAGGGAAGGGACCCATGCTGGAGCAGTTCATGAAGAGCTGCAGAAGTGATATTCAGAAAGTTCATGAAGGACTGTCTCCTGTGGGAGGGACCCCATATTGGTGTAGCTAAGAGTGTGAGGAGGAAGGAGTGGCAGAAACAAGGTGTGATAAACTGGCCACAGTGTTCACTTCCTGTTCCTCTGTACCACTTAGGAGGAGGAGGTAGAGAAGTTAGAAATTTAGTTGGAGCCAGGAAGAAGAGAGGGAAGATCTGGAGTTATTTGTCATTACTGTATTCTGATTTGGTGGAAAGCAAACTAAATTAATTTCCCCAAGGTCCAGTTTTGTGACCATGATGATAGTCAGTGAGTGATCTTTCCATGTCCTTGTTTCAGTCTGTAAACATTTTGCTGTTTTATCTCCCATGTACAGCTGAAGAGGGGAGGGACAGAGCAGTTTTGGTGACCACCTGTCATCCAGCCAGGGTCAACACACAATATATACAGCTACCCTTTTGAAAGGGCTTGGATGTTTGTTTCACACACTTTTTGAAGGGTTTCAATGCTAAAGCTCTGATCTCTGTAATTGCACGGGAAGCTTTACAGGAGTAAAGTTAGTGAATTTATAAGGACTCATCACATTGAGGCCTCAGATCCTTCAGTTTCTGGTGAAGTAAACCTCTGTATGAGGTCAGGACCTACAGTGCTATAGAGGAGCAAAGTAAGAACTGCTTATAGAGTACCAATTTTGTTTGCTTTGGCAATCTGTGTAATCCTAAATGAAATTAAATTAGAGGCATGCTTCTAAGTAATCTACTCCATGATAATAAAGTATTACATTCAAAATATGTCAAAAATCTGGGCAGATTCCCCAAGCAGACTTTACTAGTTATAGGTTTGGTATATGCTGGTCACACTTTCAGTCATATGACAGTTATATACATATCAGGTATTTGAGGTAGCAAAATTAATCAGTTTAAGCAAATAGTCTTAATTTTAAGATATATGTCTGTAAAAATTCATAGAGACAGCTCTGACCATTGTCAATGCTAGTAATTATATGAATTATAATGTAGAGAGAATATGAATATATAAATACTGCATTAACTTTCAAGAATTTTTGCACCAGTGTAACAAATCAGTTTTCTGTGTTCAGTACTTGTAAAAGTGAGACTGACAGGAATTTTCTAATATTCCTTTAATGAAGATTAGCAATGTTACATTTCAATTGTATTTCTTAGCCATCAAACTGTTTAGGAACCAAAGAGTATATTCAGAGGGCTGGTAAGCAACCCTGCATCAGTGGAATTTCTTTGGCTGACTCAAACAATTTCTCTACTTCTCCAAGGCTTCTATCCAACTGCAGTGACAGAGGCAGGATCTTAAGAAATTAGCATGCTATTCTGTTATTTATTTATCTTTAACAGTGACTATTGATTTTCAAGGCTTATGACCAGCAATGGGAAGTAATGAAATACGTAATGCAATGGTATAATAAGGTGGCCTGAAACTATTCAGATTTTTCTATCCTCAGCTACTATGCTGTATTAGCTGCTGCCTTTGTACACAGCTTTTTTCAGTTTCCTTATTCCAACATTAACCTGCTTACTTCTCTAGATACGATATTTTGCCGTTACCAACTTCTTTTTTTATGTGTAATCCATCACGTCATAGGTAGCCCTGCACACATGCACACCTTTGTATTCCGCTGCTAGTTTCCAGCTCTTGGTAGGTAATTGGTAATGTTTAGGAAGGCTTTTTTAATATATTCAAAATGAGTTGTATGCCTTTCACAATGCTCCCAGAGCAGGGAACAGAGGGGAAAAAAAATGAACACATTTCTGGCCACAAGAATGAACATGTGCAGTCTTTTATCATACTCTGTCCTCAAGCCTTGTTAGTGAAAAGAAATCCTCCATCTTCACTAAACCTCCCACTCCATTAAGTTGTGTTTTTTCTTCTTGTTTTGATACAAGAATTAAAATTTAAAAGTAGATTTTTAGTTACTACTTAGATGTGAGAGAGAGGCATTAAATCTGCTTCTTTAAAATAACAGATATTACAAGGTTTTTTAAAGAAACATTATAAACTGTAAGTGTATTACTTATTTAAAAGGAATCACAATAGAATCCAGAACACAAAAGCTATATGGAGAACCACAGCAACGGGAAATTGATGTCAAAAGTCAAACTGGTGAAAGGCAGAAATGGAGATACAGCAGTGATCTCTCTCTCAAAGAGCAAAACTATTGTATGTTTTGCTGAGACCAAGATTCTAAATTTTGCCTTCTGGAAACTGCTGTTAGGAAGGTTTCCCCAAAGGACTGAGATATAGGAGAATTGGATTAATGATGTCAGGAGCTAAAGCGGGCATACTCAGTTTTAGGATTGAAGTCCTAGAGCCACAAGCAGATTTATGTGTCTTTGCAGTAAGTCTTCAAAAAAAACAAACAAAAAAAAAAAAAGAGTTCAGCTTGGATAGATCAGAAAAATACATCTTTCCGACTGTGGAAACAGGTCCCTGTCCAGTGCCCAGAACAGGTGCAAAACAGCAGTTGCATAGTTGGCAGTAATATAATGCAAACAACTTTTTTGTTATTTCAGCTCTATGCAGCATAATAAATTATGTCAATGTTACAATGTTCTATGCTTTTTTTTTTTTTTTTTTTTTTAAGTCAGAGGAACAATGCTCCCACTTTTCTGGATTTAAATAAAACCTGGGCTAAGAAAGATCCTCACCAGATAGAGGGCAACCTTGCACTTGTGGCACATAAACTTTGCTGTGGATTTGGTCCCTACAGGGTAGATTGAAACTAAATTCTTCCCTTATCATTACTGTTCTTTTCTGTTAAATCTGAATCTGCAGTGCAAAACTGATACAGCATTAAATGCTGAAGCCTTGGTAACATTACCAGAATTGGAGTCTGGTGGTTAAAAACTCCTAAGCCTCTTGCAATATTAATTCCTTTTCCCCTCCTTTATTCCTTTTTATCCATTTGTTCCAGCTTCTTAAGTTATTCTTTTAACTGCTTTCCTTCTTTTCATCAGGATGAAGCGAAAAATGCTTGCCTTTTCTTACTAATATGTGTGATGTGCCCAGAATACACAAGTTGTTGTAAAAAATCTACAAAGATTACTTTGTCAATATATAGAATATTTAGCACACAAAACCGAGAAAAAGAATGCTTAATATAAAATCGTTTCTTTGGGAAGGGAATAATGGAAGAACACAAATAGATGATCACTTATTTTCAACACAGGCTCATTTATTTTCTTAGTTAACAGTCTCAGAATGATGAAATAATTTTTCTTGGAAGAGACTTTGGGAGGCCTGCAGCCCAACCTCTTGTTCGTAGCAGGGTTGATCCTTAATTCAGAAAAATTAGCTCAGGCTTTTTCCAGCTGAGTCTTGAAAACCTCCAAGAATGGAAATGGTGTAATGACTCTGGACAACCTGTTTCATTGCTGGGCTGTCCTCGTGGAAAAAACTCTTCTCTTTCTTTTGAGCCTGAGCCTCTCATGTTAAAGCTTGTTTCTCTGCCTTTCAACTTCCTGCCACATATCACTGTGAAAAGTCCAACCTCATCTCTTCTTCCCCTTCCATTGGTCCTGGCAATACTGTTGAGTACCCCTGAAGCCATCCTTTCTCCCAGCTGAACCAGCCCAGATCCTACAGCCTCTTCTCACAAGGAAAGGGCTCCAGGCCTCATCATCCTAGTTGCATCCCCTGAACCCACTCCACTCTATCCATGCCCTTCACATATTTTAGGGATCAAAACTGAATGAAATATCCAGATCTGGTCTAATGGATGTGACGTAGAAGAATATAATCCCTTCCCTTGGTGCCCCTATTCATAAAGCCCAGTAAGTTTTTGTACTTTGCTGCTGGGGTGCACAGCTGATTTCATACTATTGTACTACAGCCATAGTTTCAAAATATAGGTTCCTTAATCCATCTTTTCCATTGCATTCTTTTTTTTTCTTGAGAACAAGTAATTCAATCCTTGTGTTACACTGAAAAATTTTAATCACTTCCTGTACTGGCAGTGAAACATCAGTTTTCTTTACCTTTTTCAAGGGACACCATACTGCTTATACATCCCAAACTTCATAATCCTTCTCTAAATGTTCTAATAGTGATCTTCACTCTTCTATAACAGTTGTACTATTTCAACTTCTATCTACTTCACTGTTACAAAATCATTCCTTTTCCCCATATAGGAACATTATAGGTACCCTGAACTATCTTTTAATTGCATTATAGATACACTGAACAATTTTCCAATTATCTACAGCTTGCAAAGTTATGCCATAACTACTTCAATTCTGTTGTTTTTTTTAATGTCAGTGGTGATTGTCTGTAGAAAAAACCCCAAAACAATCTTGCCATGTTGTGGTCCTTTGCCACTCTATAAAAATGAGCATGCAAACTAAAATAAACAAAAATAAGTAAAAGGGAGAAAGAAAACATTTATGTATAAATTTGTATGTTCACTATAACACTGTAAGGCTACTGATTTGTGTCTGAGCTGTAAAGAATATAAGGAAAATTGAAATAAATTCCAGACCAGACCTAACATGTACTTTATGTCTGTCTACAGACAGAAGAATATAGCCAATGTCTACTTCTCACAGAAATCAGATATTATTTTCTATTAAGAAGAGGATCACATAGAAATTGAACCCAAGAGCTGATTATTTAGAATCACAGAATCATGTAATACACTGAGTTGGAAGGGGCCCATCAGGATCACTGAGCCCAACTCCTGGCCCTACACAATTCATGCCACGAATCACACCATGTGTCTGAGAGCATTGTCCAAATGCTTCTTGAGCTCTGTTAGGCTGGTACTGTGACCACTTCTCTGTTTCAGTGTCCAAACAACCGCTGTGTGAGGAACCTCTTTCTAATATCTAACCTAAACCTCCCAACTCAGCCATTCCCTCAGAACCTGTCATTGGTTGCAAAAGAGAAGACACCAGTGTCTATGCATCCACTTCCCCTCATGAGGATGTTGAACTCTTCAGTAAGGTCTCCTCTCAGTATCATCGTCTCCAGTCTGAATAAACCAAGTGACCTCACCTACTGCCCACAAGGGTTCCCCGCCAGACTCTTCACCATCCTCATGGCCCTCCTCGGGAAGGTCTCCAATAGCTTAATGTCTTTTGTATATTATGGCACCAAAAACTGCCCCCAGCAGTCAAGATGAGGTCACCTCAGTGCACAGCAGAGTGGAACAACCTCCTCCCTTGCCCAGCTGGTGATGCTGTGCCTGATGCACTCCAGGGCAGGGTTGGCCCTTCTGGCTGCCAGGGCAGTGTTGACTCATATTCCACTTTCTGTCAATCAAGACCCCCAGGTCATTTCCTCAGTGCTGCTCTTCAGCCTCTCATTCCCCAGTCTATCCACACAGCCAGGGTTGCCCATCCCAGGTGTAGAATCCAGCATCTGTTGGCTGGTGATTCACCATCTCTCTAATTTGTCAAGGTCTCTCTGCAGAGCCTCCCTGCCCTTGAGGGAGTCAACAGCTGCTTCTATTTTATTGTTGTTGGCAGACGGACTTAGTATTTCTTCAAATCCTGCATCCAATATCTAGCATTTATTCCATCAAACGCTCTACTACCTTAGGAATTTTAGGGCTGTTTTCTAATAACGAGCACCGTATCCAAACTACATTGCAGAGATAGCACTAATATCATCCTTGATTCTGTTAAAAGAAAGGTGATATTTCTCAGGAATACTTTGAACAATCACTTCAGAGCAAGTTGTTTCACCTCACCATAAGTTCCAATGATTTTTTCTTTTCTTCTGAAGAAAGACAGAAAAACATAACTTTATATCATATTCACTGCAGTCTTATCTTTAGCTATCATTTACAGAGTTGGGTACTGTTGTTTTAAATTGACATATAATCTCTAAAACTAGTACAGTATCTTTATAAAGAGAATTTGCATAAGTTATATTTTTCTTTCACTTTTATTTTCTTTACTCAAAGCAAATAATTACCTTAAAAAAGAAAAAAAAATTACCTCAAGATGTGTATAAAATTGTCATTGTAGAACATAATACTGTATCTCAAAGAAATTACCCCTATGGATTCTCGTGAAACTGACAGTGAAATGTAAGCAAGCTTGTGTAACAAACAGCCTGAAGTGGTGATGTATGTGAGAGAAAGTATGATCATTAAATATTGGACAGATTCTCCATGCACATCAGTACTATCAGAGGACACTCGTGACTTTATTTAGTACAAGGATAAGAAAAACCCAAACACTAGACCGAATACTGATGGTGTGGAACTATTTCAAGTGTGAGTAGACAAGACATACGGACAGAGGATGAACATGCTTTATTGTTTTATTACGTGGTTCTGTTTCTCCTAAGTACTTTTATCATTCATAACGTTTTCATTTATACTTCAAATTATCTGTATCTGCCATAAAGATACTCTGAGCCTTTACCTGAAAATGTTCTCAGACTCTATTTTTCTTAGGCTTATGGACTCAGACTACATAGAAAATTCTGTGGGGAAGGGCTATTTTCAGAAAATTTTCTAGCTATTCTAAAGCTACATGTGCACTAAGTCCTGAGATAGTACAACAAGGAGAAAAATGTGATTGCATCACAAAGTCATTGAAGAAAAGGTTAGTTATTTTGTCCTTGGTTGTTTAACAATCTCCTTGATCCAGCACACTACTATGTGGGCATGAGGATCTGTCCATGCAGATTAAATTTCAGGACTCTAAAAAAATTCTTGAGGAGTTTCATTTAGTCATTCACTTACACTTTAATTAAGTCTTCATTTAGCCAAACCAACACTGAAATTGACTTGAGGATATGGATCTCAGAATTCAGTGGTTTTACTATTATTCTTATTTAGCCAAAGATTTTTCTAAAAAGACAATTTAGATTATTAAATATTTGCTAATTGTAGAGTCAATTTAAGGAAAAGTACTTAAAACATGCATGATACTGCAAAATACTGTGAATTTCAGAGGAAATAGGGAAAAGTTCTTTCTTCATAGATTTCTGATTATTGGCAAGGCAAAAAAATCATATTTCACCATCAACAGTTACAGTTGTAAACAAATAATGGAAATTATTAATGAGAAACAACATTTTCTTGCAATAGTAGAGACAGTTTTATGGGCAGAACTAGCTGCTAATTTCTCAACTAGTAAAGCGTTTTCACAAAGTGAAGTGTTTCTCTTGTTTTGAACCATCTAAGCATTTTATTACTATCCACATATCTTAGATACGTACCTTTTGGGATAGAGTTTATGAGAAAAAAATCCCGCAACAAAACCCCTTTTAATTTTACCAGTAATTTTCTTTTCATATCTACCTAACAGCAGATAAAATGCCCAAATTTATACTCATGTACCTGCTTTTGTGAAGTATCCTAATAATTTAAAACCACACAGGTCTTGCTAAAATCTACCTATATTTATTTCCTTTATTTTTCCTAATAATCCCTACTAAAACATGGATAACATCCAACTGATATTTAGTTTCTAAAGGTCATGGGGAAATATTAATAATTTTACTAGAAAGTTTATTTTAAAAGGATACATGGTTTCAAACACTTTAATCAGTTTTAACTGATCACTTGACAGACCAGTTTTGGAATAAAATAAATTTATTTATTTCAAAGACTCTGGATATTTTGATTTCTATATGGTAAACAAAACTCTGCTTCCTCTCAGCATGACACTATGCATTTATGCAGAAAGATTTTTCATGGTTTTACTCATGCAAGTAGGTATGAATAGCATCTACTTTGTTTACAACCCACTGATATTTTCATAGTTGAAGTGGCAACACTTGGGTCAGAAACCTTCAGTAAAAACACTGTGTATCAGTGGTTGGATACTCCCATAGAAGAATTTCCTGAAGAGTGAATTACTCCTTCAGGGCATCAATGGAAAATTGTTTCTGAAGAAATCATCACTGTTTGTTTCCTTTTTTCTCTTACCTGAACATCAAATGTTTTCCTGAACTCAAGACAACCCAAGCTGCATTCTCCCTAGAAAGTCACTGAAAAAATTCAAGACTGTACATATTGAAAGATTCCCTTTTTTTCTCTTCTGTACCTCAAGAAAAAAAAAAAAGAAGCCTATTGTTCAATACAGTGCCTAAAAAGTCCAATAGAATTTTCAAAATGTGTAGACATATTTCCATTATTTTCTTGGTGTTTGGGGTTTAGGGTTCTTTTTTTCTCTCAATATGCTTTGCGGTCACTCAGAAAAGAGAATCTTCTTCTGCTACCATTTATAATCTATTCTGCAGACACAATAGTACAGGTAACATGTCTTTAGTTCAAATCACAGCACTCGGCATTCCTACTGCTCCCACAGAAACAGACACAGATATACAGAATGCTTTCTATTTATATTCACCCAATAGTCATTTAAGACTTCGTGAAGATGCACATCTTCAGCAGGTTTACACTTAAAGTACCCCTATAACTCTTAGCCCCCACTATCCTTACTGCACTTTAGACAATTAAGATGTCAAAAAAAAAAAAAAAACTTGATAATTTTTACCATAACGTGGTAATTTTTTGTGGTCACACCTCCCGTACCTTTAGTTGATTTGGGATTGTTTTAAAACATACAACACAAAATATTCCTAATCCCCTGGGTGGATGACTTTTATATATTCTTAATTAAAGTGTATTCTCTTTATGAGAGTACCTCAATAATACCTTGAAATGAACAAACCTGTTTCACAGCAGAACCTCCTCCCTTCCTCCTTGTTCATCAAGAACCTCCTTACATCCTTGCTTTGCAAGAACACAAAAGACAGCCACAGAAAGTGAACAGAGTTGATAATAAGTATCCAGTTTGGAAGGAATGAGGGAGGAGGTAGGAAAGGGAGTAAAAAATCCTTTTTGTGCCTGCTACAGGACTCTGCCCAAATAAATCCAGGAAAGACAGTACTAAGAATCAGAAATGTGGTTGTAAAAGCTTATTTGCTTTCTTGTCTTGCTTCGTATCTCTACAATTTCCTGATGTAGCATGCATTCTCCGGGAACTCTGACACACAAATCAGAATATATGTCGCTTCTTGTCTGCATGCTAAGCATCTAAAGAGTACTGAGTAGATTTAAAATCTGAGCAAAACTCTGACAGATTACTTCCAGCCATACAAACAATTAGTCAAAAATTAACCTATCTACAATTCTGTTGAGGTTTAAGAGTTTTGTTTCCATTAAATCAGAGAAAGCTATATAAAAATGAGATAATACAGGAAGTCAGGTACTATGTTAACTGTAAAATCTGATATGATTCTCTATCGATTAATAGGGTTTGAGTCAGCTTCATATGCATAAAAGATCAGTTGCTTGAATTCTACATATAACAAAGTATGAACTGAATGGTAGAAATTTATATTTAACATAAAATTCCTTGGCAGGCAGCAGGTGGGAAGGAAAGGCAAAATTTCCCAAAATTCCAGTGGTCTGAACTCAGAGGTAGAAATAAAATCATGGTATGCATCATGTTCTCCATGCTTACAGGCAGTTTTGTTCTAATTCAAAATTCTGACCAGATTGAAAAGTCTCTAAAAATCTCCCTTGACCTAATTCTGAAAAAAAATTATCCTATTTCTATTACAGTTACAAAATAATCACATTTTTAAAATGTACGGATATCATTAAAAGAAGAATCTATCCTGCAGTTTCCATGAATATGTACAAAGAATTCAACAAAATTGTTCAATGTCAACAGGAGCAGTGGGACACTTCTCCTATGTTTACTGCATGGGTATTTAGAGACCAATTCTATACCTTTTAATTTATGCAGAGTGACTAGCTGATGTTAAAAGGATTTCCAGTGAGCAAATTATTTATAACAATAAATCTAATTTATTGATAAATATTTCACTGAGTATAAAATCACACATTAAAGTGCTATTACTTTCATACCCTTACAAAATTAGTTTCTTGAACGGCAAGAATTTTACTTCTTATACAATACTAAAATTTGAAAACAAAACAAAACCAAACCAAAAACAAAACAAAAGGAGAGCAATTCACAGAATTGCAAAATTACAGATGACGCAATAAGATATTGGACTAGGCTGCCCGGCATCTACTCATGCATTTCTCACTAAAATCTAAAGTGTAGATATGTCTTCCGAACACTGACAAACTTAGTTCTATATAATAATGAAGTCAAGTAATTTCAGGGAAAAACATCTCTTTACTCTGAAGATTATTGGCCTAACAGTCATGAAAACAAAATACTAGGAACATCATGATCCAATCTAACATCTCTTGAACAAGAAGATGAATATTGGTTCACAATTTTAATGTGAACAGAAGAAGGGGCTTAAATAGATACATCTAGTGTGGGATGCTTTCATCTGAGTTAATATTTAAATATGATCTGGGTAATCAAAGATTTCTCTACTTTGAAGACCCCATAATCCAATTCATGATAAAATGAGATGCAACATAGAACCTCATATTGAATTACTAACTTGGCTGAATACGAATGAAGCATGAAATCTAAAAATGTGTTATCTTTAGTAGTTTATGGCATGTTAAATTCCTTAATTGAGTTGCTATATAAAACATCTTTAAAACGAGAAAAAGGCAGGCAAAAAGTCCTCCAATTTTTTCTGAGTTGATTTTTTTTAATATAATACATTCTGGTTTTTGAATCTGCTTATATTATTGACAGTTATTGATAATGTAATAGTAATACTGATAATGAGCAGCTAAGCCAGAAAAAGCTATGTCTGATCTCTAGACCAATTTGCAAAATGTTGTAGCCAGCATTGATATAACTGAAATTGTGCACTGTAGTTTTTGGTCCAGCACTACATTTTAACACTAGTTAAAACAAAATTAATATTAGATAAATCTTTCTAGGTTATCATAACTAGAGTTCTGTTCCCTGTATTAAAATAAGTTTAACCTCTACAGATTTTCAATGGGTTTTTTTTAATTTATTTTGAAACTGATATTCTCTAGAGCTGTGTGGATTTGAAGAGAAAAATGTCCTAGTTCAACAAAGAGTTAATGATCTTATATGTAAACTACTACTGTCAAAAAAATTGATTTTTAATCATTAGAACACAAAAATACTTAGAAGTAATTATAATTTCAGAAACATTTTAAACTAGCAGGTAGGCATTCTTTTTGGACATAAAAATGGATTTCTTTGAAGGAAGAAGTCAAAGACTATTCTACTGTTTAGCAATTAAGATTTAAATTTATTCACTTACTTTCCACAAAAATTACCTAACACCTCTACTGAAATTTTAACTCCTTGTCCCATACATGATTTTTTCCAAGTTAGCCAGTACCGGATGAATAGATTCTTAACTCATGTTTTGTTTAGCTGCCAGCTGTGGTTAGTGTCTTTCAATACTGATGTTGTAGAGCAGAGAATCACGGAACAGTTGTGTTTGGAAGGGTTATCTTGTCCAACCTCCCTTCTCAAACAAGATAAAGAAAGCTGCCAAGGACCTTGTTCAGGCAGCTTTTGGATACCTCAAAAGATGGGGAGTCCACAACCCCTCTGTGCACCCTGTGACAGTTCTCAGTCACCCTCACGCTGAGAAAGTGTTTCCTGATGTTCAGATGGAAGCTCCTGTGTTTCAGTTAATGCACATTGCTTCATGTCCCATCACTGGGACCACTGGGCACAACCAGGCACCACTGAATGTTTGGGGTTTTACATAGTTCCAAGGATGAAGACTCCACAACCTCCCTGAGCAACCTACTTAGGAGCTCAGTCAGCCCAAAGTAAAAAGAAAGCTTTGCCTATGTGGACAGCCCTGTGTTTCAGTCTAAGCCCATTGCCTCTTTCTCTGTCATCGCTCACCATCAAGAAATCCTGGTTTCATCTCCTTACACCCTCCCTTCAGATATTTGCACACATGGAAGAGATCACCTTGAGTTTTCCCCCACTCCAAGCTGAACAATCCTGTTTCTCTAAGTCTTTCCTAATATGAGAGTTTCTCCAACCCATAGATTATCTTTGTGGCCTTTTTTGAGCTCTCTCTAATATGTTCGTATCTCTCTGATACTGAGGAACATCAAAGTGAACACAATCTTCTGGCATATAATAGTCATATGGCCCCAGCAGTGCTCAATAAAAAGGAAGATCATGTCTTCATCTGCTGACAGCGCTTCTCCCTTCCGAAGAAGCTGTTGGTCAGCTTGGTTGCAAGTGCACAGTGGTAGCTCATGTTCAATTTAGATGTCTCTGTAACCTTCTCTTCAAACCCATTTCCCAGATGGATGAGCCCACTCTGACCTTATTCCTTTCCACGTGCCAGTTTCAGCAGTTTCTTAACTTCATTATGTTGGTGTCAGCCTATTTCTCCAGGTTGTTAAGGTCCCTCTTCATGACAGCACAAACCTGTCATATCAATTACCCCTGTCAGTTCTGTGGCATCTACAAAACTGCTGAGGCTACACTCTCCCCCGTTCTCCACATAATTAAAAAGAATACTCAACAGGGTCAGACAGCATTGGGGCCTAGTGTATATCACTAGTTACCAGTTTCCAAGAAGATTTTGTTCCTCTCACCACCAAACTCTGGTCTTGTCTCTTCAGCTGGTTTTCAAATTACCTCACTGTCCACTTCCAAAACTTATCAACAACTTTTCTGCGCAGATGTCATGGGAGGGTGTGACTGGTACCTCCTGCTTCTGACCCCTGGTAATAATGTCACCATTGTTCTGTAAAGGATTCCTAAAAGAAGCTATCTGTTTAATGTCAGGTGAAATAGACCGTGTCAAAAGACATAGTGAAATCTATGTAGACAGTATCCACTGCTCTCTCCTCATCTACCAAACCTATCCTTTCAATATAGGTTATCAAGTTGCTGAAGCATGAGTTCCTCTTGGTAAATTCATACTGACTGCTCCTGGTAGTTTTCTTCTTGGTCAATTGCCTGGAAATGTTTTTTCAGGATTAGTTGATCCATCACCTTTCCAGGGATAGAGGTGAGGCCTGTAGTTCTCTGGGTCTTTTCTTCTTGTCTTTCTTGAAGATAGAAGTGACATTTATTTCCTGAAGTCCTAATACACCTCTCATAGTCACCATGATCTTTTGCAGATAATCAGAAGAGGATTTGCAATGACATCAGTCCTGACTCATGGGCACAACTCATCAAGGTCCATGGATTTATGTATGTAAAGGCTGTTTAAGTTTTCTTTAGCCTGATTCTCTTTCACCAATTATACGACTTTCCTACTTGAGATGTTGTCCCTAGTTTTAGACATCTGGGATTTTTAAAGACCAACTTTGCCAGTAAAGATGGCAGCAAAAAGAGGCATCCAGTACCCTCAGCCTGTTCCATGCCCTTTTACAGCGAGGTTCCCATCGCATTCAGCAGTGGGACCATATTTTTCCTAGTTTTCCTTTACCTGTTGATATATCTATAGATACCTTTTTTTTTTCACCTTTGACATCAGACTCTGTTTCATCAGACTCTCTTTCTGGGCTTTGATTTTTCTACCTGCTTGTCTTCATGCTTAAACAGTGTCTTTGTATTCCTACCAAGTTACCTGCCCCTGTTTCCATCCTTCATATAGTCCCTTTTTATGCCTGAGTTTTGCAGGAACAACTTGTTCCCACACGCAGGCCCCCAGATATTTTGCCTGTCTTTCTGCTTGCTGGGATAGAGTGCTCTGAGCTTGCCGGATGTGAGTCCTGAACATCAACTACTTCTCTTGGGGCTTTCTTCCAACCAAGACTTTATGTAATGGGATTATTTCAAGATCAGTCTTGAAGCCCAAGCCAATTCCTGCTCACTTGAAGTCAGGGTGGTAACTTTCTTTTTTTTCTGCTTCTTCCTCTCAGGGTCCTGTACTCCACCATCTCACGGGGAGGATAATCAAGGCTGCCTTTGACTTTTACATCCCTAACATCCTTCCTTGTGTGTGAGTATGAAGTCCAGCAAAGCACCTTCACACTCTGGTTCCTTTCTCACTTGAGTCAGGAAATTGTCACTTTAGGAATGTCCTGTATGGTTTATGCCACGCTGTGCTGTCCCTGTTCCAGCAAATTCTGGTGTGATTGAAGTCTACCATGAGGACTAGGACCTGTAAATGTGAGTCTCTTCCAGCTCTCTGTAGAAGGTTTCACCTTGTTCTTCTTGGTCAGGTCTTCTTGGACACGCACTATTACGCTATTACCCAAAACCTCTCTGTTTGTCATCCATCCCCAGGAAAAGCTCCATGCATTTCAGCTGCTCTCTTAAACAAAGGGCAGCTCCACCTCTTCAACTTCCTCCTCTATCCTTTCTAAAAAATATCCCCAATAACTCAGCTGAAGTACTCCAATAATGTAAGCTGTTCCACTGCATCAACCTGATTCTGAATAGATCAAATTCAGAAACTCCACATGGATCACTAATTCACCATGTTTCTTTCCCATGCTACACCCATTGGCATACACAGGCACTTTAAACAGGCACCCCTGCTGATTTCCCAGAAGGTGCTTACGGAGAGGAAGAATACATTGTGGTATTTCACACAGCATTTTAAAAGTGAGTCATGACATAAACAATAAGTTTAGAAAAATTTTCCCAAAGTTCTTTTGAAATAAACAGGATTTTAATTGAATAGACATATAGCATAAGAACTGAAAATGGTTACTTCCAAATCACTTCACAATTTTTTACTCTATTGATATTTCAATTTTAGAAAGAACAGAAATTCTGTGAGCAGAAAAGAACTACCTCTTACCAGAAGATTTCAAATATTTACTGACCTAAGACAACATATTAGTAGTGAGACCAATTTACAGATTAGTTTGTTACAAATTTTTTAATAAACATTTATTCCAACTTTTCTTTCTGTTTCCCATGAGTCACACACCAATTTTATTTGTATAACAGAGATTATATTCCTAATTAATTTTGTCTCGCGAAAACTTTATGAGTTAAACATACGCTAGTTACTCATTATACAGGAGCACTTTAGACTAAACTCTAGATGCAAGCTGCATGAGGAAAATGTCTACTTTGGCCAGAAGAGTTAGCTTACAGAGTAAAGGTCAAAGCCTTATAAGCAGCATAAGGAAAAATTTATCTGCTTGGATCTTGGAGGTCAAAACAACACTTGCCAAAATTTCTTGGAATTTTTGCAAAGTAAGATGTGAGCATACACTGGAAGCAATAAGACACTCCTGTCTCATATTTTGAGTACTGAACTGGAATCATAGCTGAAGAGAGAGAGAAATTAACTTTAATCAATTGTTGTAAAATGTAACTATTCCCATGAAACAATAAATAAGAAGTCAGAGTTGTGTACACGTCAGTTTCACAAGGAAACACATTGGGGTAACATTATTTTGAAAAATAATTTATGCTTAGCAAAAAGTACTCAAACAGACAGAAGCTTCTCCTACGTAACTGGCTATTTATTTTCCTCTTATCTTGTTAGACTAAATAGTTCAGACACTTTCTAGACTTTAACAAGCGAGTAGCAGAATGATTAAAACTTGAGAGCTGACAACAATGAACTGTGTTGTCTCATGAACTTATCAGAAGGGAGAGCCATTTTGAAAGAAAGCCTGGACACGTTGGAAGAGAGTGCTATCAAGAACTGTGCAAAGTTCAAATTTATATTTTAACAAAGCCAAATGCAAAGTCCTGGAATGACATTGCCAGAGAACCCCATCCGGACTAGAAAGCATGTGGCTGGGGAGAAGCCTTGCTGGAAGGGTGCTAGGGTTCCTGGTGGACAATAACCTGAACAGGAGTCAACAAAGGCAAATTTCCTATACTGCGTCCCCAGGGGCATTACTAGCAGAGACAGAGACATGATCATCCCACTCAGTGCTTGTCAGGCCATGCCTGGAGTATATTGTATTCAATTCTCAACCCCACAGTTCAAGAAAGATGCAGATAGACCGGAGAGGCTGCAAAGGAGGACCACAGAAATGATCAAATGGCTGGAGAATCTGCCCTATGAGGAAAGAGTAAATGATTTAGGTCTCTGGTGCCTGGAGAAGAGAAAACTCAGGGGGAAACTGATCACAGCATTCCAGTACTTAAAGTGTGGCTACAAAACCCCAGAATTTTTTACAAATTGATGACAGTAAGTATTACTTGTTAGGGAACAACAACAACAAAAAAGTTTTTATATATTCCCAAGTTTAAGTTACCATTTGCAAATCAGTTTTCTGTGTAACACATGGTACACTCCAGGATAAGCAGAAAATAAAATAAACCAGGGCTGTTTATTTCCCAGTTACCTGCAGCAAAGTTATGTATGTTGCAAATCACTTGTGCTGTGCGACTCACTCATTGCATCGCAGCTTGGTCTGATAAAACTTACTGGTTCATCTACAGCTTAGTACTTAGGTGTAGCTAAGCAAACATGCAGACTACATATATCCCAACACGGAGATCATATTAATAGTTCTCCTGTGACTCAGAATCTGGCAGGTAGAAGGATACCGAATGGATCAGAAACTTCAGACGGGTTGATCTTAGAGGTCTTTTCCAACCTGAACCAATCTATGACTCTGTAAGAATATGACGGACCCGAGCTGATATGAACTGAGCTGGTAATTCCTGAGCTGACACTTGTATCACATTCCGCACATTATTTAGGATTCCTGCCTCCCCTGCTTTTTTTTTCATTATTCAGAGCATGAGATCCTGCTTGACTTCAGTCAAGAGAGCTTATAGTATTTCATACTATGTCAGAAACAAATAAATCCATTCATGGAAAACCTGAATATTGCCTTCTATTATAAGTTGAATGTCTCAAGATAAAAAGATTCCTGAATCTAATTTTAAATTTCTGATGCTAGTCATTCTTGTCATATTACAGGAGACACCTATAACCACGTTTCGTTTACATAAAACGAGTTTGCTTAGCTGATTTCTCAACAGAATGTCAGTAAGAAATTAAAGTAACGGGTCTTACTGCAGCAGACTTCTCTGATGACAGTTAGCTAATTTTCAGTGCTTGAGAACTTAAAAAATATTTTGACAACTAGTAGCGAAACTTTCAAGCCAATTCCACTTCCATAAAAAGTGTCACAATTTTTTATTATGCATTCATTATCATGGATGTTTAGGTTGGCTACTAGGAGAAATTTTTTCTGTTAGGGAGGTGTGATACAGAAACATGTTGCCTAGGGAAGTTGTGGATGCCGCAGTCCTGGCACAGTGTTCAAAGCCAGGCTGAGTAAGGTCTTTAGCAATCTGGCCTACGGGAAAGTGTCCCTGACCATGACAGCAGGGTTCATATTAGATGATTTTTAAGGTCCCTTCCAACTCTTGACATTCTGTGATTCTATGACTTCCTCACATGGAAAGGAATGAGCAATCTGATTCATTGCAAAGAACTGCTGGGTTTCTAAAATATTATACTTCAGCTCTACCTTCAGTTCAACATTAAACAGTAATGAGTTTATATTCAAATACATACTAAATAGGGAAGGACTAGTAAAATTTCTGGGCAAATATGTACATATGTTATTTTGTGCGAACACGGTCATCTACATACCATATATAATCCAAGATACTGTAATTTGCATCAGACAAATAGTCTGATTGTTTTCAAGGTCTACACCAAAAAACAAAGGCTGATCTGAGAGTTCTACTAAGGCTCAGACTTACTGATTACCTCTGCTATTAAGTTCTACAGCTTCACTCCTTGTAACAATCCAGCTTAATAAGGTCTTGAGCAGTCAGGCCATTTTTCAGGCACTAAGTCAGTCTCTAATCTCTAATCTCTCACTAAGTCAATTGCATACCGGTGATACATCTCCCTGTGATGACCTTACCTACATATATATGCAACTCCAATGCATATAAATGCTTACTGATGGAAAATCAGTTCTCATGTCCGATTTCCCAACTTTCAACCCGTTTGTTACATTTGTTGCCCTCCTTAGTAGCTGCTGAAGGAAATTCCTTGAAATAAGACATTCATTCCTGTTTAGTAGCATCTAATATTAACCCTGTTCCAGTATGTTGCTCAGCAATCCATGATTTTGAGGGTTTTGTTTAGCAGGTGCCTGCATTTATAAATATGTATGCCACTAGAATATGTCAAGCCAGATCTTCTACATATTTTAAGCCTGGGACCTTCTATTACATTTTCCCTAATATGGACAAAAAATTATATTCTGTTATGCTTCTGCAGCATGCGGTCTAAAGTATTAATTCACCTCACACTTCTTAATGTCACAAAAAATGTATGTCTTCAAACAGGAAACATATTTTATTTAAATCCTACAGAAATGTGCTGATGTCTTAAATCAATTCCTTTTTCCTTCAAGTTAAGAATCAAAAAAATTTAGTTGCCAACAATAATCCCAAAATTTTTTTGGTTTTAATATGATAAATTTGGAGGTTTCTCATTCTTATTTTCATACTGAAATCAAAGCATACCTCAGACCCAGATTACAGTGGTTTTGGATATCGGGTCCTGGATGTGTGCAACTTGACTACCAAGAAGAATATCTGAATTAAAATTTCATTTTTAAACAGAGTATACATTAGTTATTGATGACATATGCAGTGATGCACCCAACATAGCAATCATTATTTAGTTTTATCTGCTTAAAGTTACAGTAATGGGAAAAGAATCAATAGGCTCTAGCTGGTATGAGCTCATGTTTCACCCCTAATAGACGCCTAGAGTAAAGACCTACATACAAAAGTGAAAATTGTGAGAATAATTTATCTGAAATTCTTATTGGCACCTTTTCCAGTCATTTATGACAAACTGTGAGTATGTCTAAATAACACCTTCATATAAAAAAATACAATGCTTTAGAGCAATAATCCATTTTTATATATAACCACTTGAAGTCCTTGCATACCTCACAACTACTATTTTTGGGAGTATTTCCAGAGGTTAAAAACCCTGTGTTATCTTCCAAATATATATGACTGTTTTGCTCTAGGAAAAGTACCATTCAGATATTCTCAAAACTGATTACAATCTGTCAATATATGCTGCAGGCTGAGGTTACAGTTGATGAGATTTTCTTTGTAAGAGAAAATAAAACCAAACTGTTTACAAAAATAAAATTCAAGGAAGCATTGGTATTGATAGGTGAAGAAGGGGTCAGTGTTTTAAAAGTTGAAGAATTTAGTGATAAGCAATTATATCAACTTTATTATAGCCAGTATTAAAATTGAATTTAAAAGGTAGGATGAGTCAATATTCTGCTAGGTCTTGCTGAAAATCTGTTTGAAGGGGAACATGTATGTACTTAGAATATGTTTTAATAACCCTGATTTCAAATGGAAAAATTAATTGGACATCATGGGAAAATATAAAATCGGGAAATAAAATAGGAGAAAAAATATGAATTAAAACAAAACAGGTTGAACCGCCAATGATTGATCTTTGGTTAAAAAAGTCAGTCCCCTAGAATCAAAAGCAACCACAAAATAGAATAATTTAGAAAATGATTATCATCTTAAGCCCTAGCTGGGCTTTGGATTGCACTACGTTTCGTTAGAATACTGTTCCAGAACTTGTCCAAGTTTCCTTTATCAAACATTTATCACTTTTATCAAATGACCTGGAGGAAGGGATCAAATGCACCCTCAGCAGGTTTGCTGGTGGCACTAAACTGGGCAGAGTGGCTGATCCAGCTGAAGGCTCTGCTGCCATTCCATGGGACCTTGATCAGCTGGAGGGTGGGGCAGAGAGAAACCTAATGAGGTTCAACAGGGGCAAGTGTCAGGTCCTGCACCTGGGGAGGAGCAGCCCCAAGTGCCAGCACAGGCTGGGCTGACCTCCTACAGAGCAGCCCTGTGGAGAAGGCCCTGGGACTCTTGGTGGACCACAAGCTGTCCATGAGCCGTCAGTGCCCCTGTGGCCAGGAGGGCCAATGTCATCCTGGGGTGCATTGGGAAGAGTGTGGCCAGCAGGTCGAGGGAGGTGATCCTCCCCCTCTACTCGGCCCTAGTGAGGCCACTCCTGGAGTGCTGTGTCCAGGTCTGGGCTCCTCAGCACAAGAGAGACAAGGAGCTACTGGAGAGGGTCCGGTGGAGCGCCACAAGGATGATCAGGGGTCTGGAGCACCTCTCTCATGAGGAGAGACTGCAGGAGCTGGGCCTGTTTAGTCTGGAGAGGAGAAGACTGAGAGGGGGTCTCATTAAAGCTTATAAATATCTCAAAGGCAGGTGACAAGGGGAGGGTGCCAGACTCTTTTCAGTGGTGCCCAGCAACAGAATGAGTAGCAGCGGCCATAAATTAAAATACAAGTTCCATGTCAACATGAGGAAGAATTTCTTTCCATGGAGAGTGGTAGAGCACCGGAACAGCCTGCCCTGGGAGGTCATGGAATCTTCCCCTCTAGAAACATTCAAAACCCACCTGGATGTGTTCCTCTGTAACCCACTTTAGCTGATCCTGTTTTGCAGCAGTTAGACTAGATATCTCCAGAGGTCCCTTCCAAATGTTACAACTATGTGATTGTTTTTATTCTATGCAAAATCTACTCATGAACAATATTTTTCTTCCTACAGTAATAGTGTCCTGTTGTTTATACTGATTTTTTTCTTGCTTTAATATTCACCCTTTCTCTCTAGTACTGCACTCTCTCTACCTCATACCTAGAAACAAATTATGTCCTAATTACTTTCAGTTTTTGTTTCATTGTTTTAACTATGTAGATTTTTTTCTAAATGAGCACAACTAAAAATCTTTGTCTGTATCCATTCTATTTTGACTTGTTTGAATTCATGTTCACTTAATTTTCATAGAAGTTTTTCACACAGATTGTGTTATCCTAAGAATGCATTCTAGGGTTTCCTAGGGCTACTCAGTACTTCAGCAGTACTGCGAATATGAAGCATTTTACCAATTATTTTTTTTCATAAGGTGTCAAAATACTCTTATGTCAATATGATTATTTACTGTTCTGTCAAGCAGTTAATCAGTACAAGAATTAGCTCAATCTCTACACATTTTGGTCTTCCAGAAATATTAATAAGTTTTGTTTATGCAGCAAAACTCCTGAAAACTCAAAAGTTTCTATGACGGAGGAAGTCATCCTCCAGAGAGCTCTTTTTATAGGATACAGGAGCCATAAAGTCAGACCCAATATTAAAATATGCATTTAAAGCAGAAAAAAGATTATCTTGTTAAGAAGAGCTCTTAATTATGATAAAAACAGCACATGCTTTGAAGACCCATATAACTGATTTAACCTTTAAAAACCAGCACTGATTTATCTCTTCACTATCACATATTAATAATGAATCTCTCTGATAAATGTGCATCTTTTTAGAAAGACACACAAAGGGCCATACGTGCTTACCTTGCGTGACTTCCACCATTGATTTAATGACATCACTTACAGAAATAAAATGGATAGGACTGCAGTTTCTATATATAAATGCTGACCATTTATTTTTTAGAGCTAGAACTGGTTTAAGATGCACTATAATGATGGAAATATATATATATATTCAAAGATACAGTACTGACCTACTATCTGCACTTTTCTCAAGCTATTTTCAGCACTTTTGCACATTTACATTTTATAAGCAGGAAAGGAACATTTCTCTACATTGCTTTACAAAAAATAGGGGCTGACTTTGGTTTCTGTCTGTCTAGAAGCATGCTTCACTGAATATAATTTCAAAGTCTAATCATTCACAGCTTGTCTTTTGGCTTGTGGCAAGGACATGGCTTAGGTCAAACTACTTGTTTGGGGGGCTTATTAGTAAAGCAGTATCATTTTAAAAAACAAGGTTGGAAGCAGTTCACTCTCCTGTAAAGCTCAGAAATCCTCACACAGGCCTTGAAAACACATATGTACCAGTTATGTACAAATCCAACTAAGCAGAAGAAACAAGGTGGTGTTTCCCCAGGTAATAAAATGTAGGTGTTCCTTACGAATGTTTACACACCTTCAATATATTTCCTATGAAAAAAATATTGTTCTGAAGATTGTATCCTTATCAAGTATGATAATCTTTTGGGGATTTCTTGCACAATCTTTTAAGTAACCTTAACATTGTTACGGTCTGTTTCATGTCGTACTGTGTCTTCATACTGCTAACCTGCAAGCTCAAGTTACTTGACTAAGTAAATGAAGCCTTTCAGTCAGCAGTGCGACTGGACTAAAATCCAATCAGATAATCACTGTAATCACAGAAGGTCAACTGAGGTCAAAAATAGCTCACACACAGCGGAGGAATAGAAGAGGCTACAGAAGTATCACAGCAGCAGGTGATTACCTTCAATTCAGGTGCTGATGAATTTCTCATCAACTAACACAAAGCCTACATGTAAATTGCATGATACAAAGAATAACTCTAGAGGTGATCCAGCTTGAAATTCTGAATGTGATTTTAAAAAGCACATAAACCAAGAGCAAACTAAGCATAAATCCAGTAAATCAAATAAGTAATTAAGTGTAAGAAGGCATGATACAAAAATGGTTTATCTAGCAGATGAGAACCCATGAACATAAAAATTCTACTCTATTTAAATCTAGTTCATAGTGCACAAAAAGAAAAAGACAGCTAAAATTACAGAACAAGAAACTTAGACATAGATAATTAGGAAAGTGCAAACTGTCCTTCACTTGATAATCATACCTGTAACAGTGCTACCACTTCATGACTTAAAGATAGAAAAATACATCATGGAGCTTAGCTGAATATTATAATGAAATTAATTAGGAGTATCATTGAAAGACTAAAACCAGGTAAGAAATATGGCATCCATTTCCCTAAAAGATATACAATGTGAGCAAAATTCTGGTAAAAAACTTGGAAAGATGTATCAAAATGAGGAACTAGGATTATTATGGCATGCTAAGTAAAAAAAAACCCAAAACAGAAGTGGATATAGCATTATTGATAAATATGAAAAATATGTCCAAACTTAAATGTAAGCACGGAATTTTAATACAGGTATTAGTATGAGTAAGACTAGACTTTTGAACTGCTTTTAAGTTCAGATTAGGATGGTGAACAAGAAATGAACCCTGGATTATGTTCACTGCAAGATGAATTCACTTTGCCATATTATTTATGTCTGCACACATGTTTAAGACTATCCTGTAACCCTGAGGAGTCAGAATATAATTTAAACAAAGGTATTAATTTTAGGCATCATTCTTACTTGCTTATTTTCAGAGACATGTGAGATGTTCAGACTCTTATTAGACCTATATATAAGCATGTCCTATCCCTATTTATCTCTGACTCTCAAATCGTATTCACAAAGACTGGACAAAATGTTCATCCAGTGTATTCTTAGTAAGTTTCTGTGTAGCCAGTACTTGTATGGGTGATGACATAAAATCTGAGAAAATGGATGCTTGAACAACCATTTTTCCGGGTAAAATCTTTTAATATCTCAAAGACATACAACAAATCAGGGATTCCTTGACAGAATTATTAGGTGTAGGAAAAAGGACCTGTTTGTATATTGTCAGCTTATTATGCAAAATTTCCATAATGTTATAAAAGATAAGGAAAATAAAATTACCATTTCAAAAGTAAGTAATTCTTTAAAAGGTGGCAATATAAATTAAACCTCAATAAAAAGCTGCAGTGGATCAGCAGTTATCGCTGTCCTTTCTTCTTCCTTTGGGCACTAAACAATTGCAAGACAACAAATCAGACAAAATAATTCTATTTCTCTTTACAAGCAATGGATGGATTTGATGTAAATCAGTGAATAATGTGAGATGAAGTGGAATGAATATCTGAGAAGAAATAGTCATTCCCATCAAAAATCTTATACAAAATGCAATATTCATATAGATGATACAATTCTGATATAAAAGCTGTAAACTCTTTCTCTCCCTTAAAACAGAGAGGAGGAATCTGTAGATTATCCAGAGATGAAAGAGAATTCAGGAAGACACAAGCAGTTAAAAAATAAAAAGAAAAGAAAAGTATTTTAAAACACTTGACCTACTGTGAAAATATAGGAAATAAAAAGGTACAAAAAGATATTGTGGAATATGTTAACAATGCAATAAAAAATTAAGATGAAAGGTTATTAAGAAGAGGACAGACTGTTCATTGAAAAGTGAAAAAAAAATAAAAGGTATTGCATTCCACTTTAAACCAAAAAACAATTTATCTTCATACTGTAATGAAGTCTGAAATTGCCCTAGAAAAATACCTTATTCAAAAGACCTCCTACTCATTCAGAGCAGAATCCATTCAGAATTTTAAGGTTTGGGTTCTGTTTTTTAATTCCTAGTTTTAAAATTTTCCTAATAGAAATAGGTCTTATCTAGAATTTTTAAATTCATCTTTCTATTTAGAATCATTCCTTTTTTCTTTTTCTTTCTTTTTTTTTTTTTTTTTTTTTTTTTTTGGTCATGCTGGTTGCAGATGTGTCAGTCTTTATTCTTCTCTGATATTACTCCAACGACTCATAATTTACGGTTTTAGGAACATCTAATGTCCTGCCAGTTGCATCTGGGAAATGCAGTGACATGCTACTTTTGTCAAAATTAAAAAGGAAACTCTGTCAGGTTGGTATTCTGGTGTGCTCAGTCTCATCGGAGGCATTTTTCATACCAGAGAAAATGCCGGAAAACTGTGTGTCTTCTTTTTTTTTTCTCTTTTCCCTTTTTAGTTAAAAGGTAATAATGCAGAAACCGACCTTTTTTAAAAACTGCACTTTTCAGCATTCTGCATGTGTTTTCCCTACTGCATATTGTAAGCACAAGTTATTACAGAAAAACATATATTTAGAGAGGAGAGGCGATAATCTGGCAGCAAAAAAACCTGCAAAGAGCTACATTTTCAGTGAGGAGTTCCATGTGAAAGTGCGTGTCAGAGTCAGATCTTCCATACCTGGCTGCAAGAACAACGGAAGAAAAAGGCTGTCACTAACTGGGAGGCAGGCTGGCAAAGTAAATCAAATCTATCTGAACCTGTAGCGACGGAAGATCTGTTAAACATACCCCAAAAGGCATGACTCTGAACACCTTCACAGCAGATAGAACAGGTTGATCTTGAAATAACCAAAAGAAACAGTCAACTAAAATCAAGTCCGTAGCATCTGTTAGGCAACTTTCCTACAGTCAGTGCTATTCACAGGGTAATCTGTACTGAAATTATACTGGGAAATAAAGGAGGAGTGTTGCAGGGCACCATGGCTGGTGCCACAGCCAGCAATACCAAGTGGACCAGCAGGTGCATTGGTTTGATACCCACGCAGGGTATGCAGACCATATCCCCATAATTGGCCACCGCCATCTCCTCCCCTTCTCCCCTGTAGCTGGTTCTCCATCTAGAAAGTTCTGTGTTCCTCAATCCCCCATTGGCCCATGTTATTTCTCCCCTCCCACGTTATTCCCCATTGGCTTTGTATCCCTTTTCCCGCCTTACTACGATCTCCGTGTCCCTGCATTATTGGCTGTTTCATATTTTCCCCTCCCTTTTCGTAGGGGTGTAAAACCCCCTGTCACGGGCATTTCTTGGCTTCTTCGTGCCCTTCCCTGGGTTTCTGTTGGACCCCCATTCAATAAACCCTCTCCTGTTTTGCCATGAAGAAGTCCCTCCACTTTCTTTCCACCTCCCCCATGCACCCTTACCACCGGTGGGTCGGGCGAGCCCGTGCTGGAGCTTCACCGACCCTCCCGTGCCCTGCGAGCAGCCTCCTTCATCCCCTCCCATGCGGGCGGGTGCCCGGCGCTCGTGGTCACCTCGCTGGCTGGACAGATAGCGCCGCGGCAAGGGAGGATAATGAAAACATATATATCTGTTTTGCTTTTAAATCAGAAACAAAGAATTATTTTTCTGCATGCCAGAAAAAGTAAGCTCAAATTATTGAAGGAAAGGATTTTACTGCTCTGGGAAACATTAAAATACTTCCCTAGTCCGTTGCTGATCTAATAAGGACAAGGGTAATAGGCCTGGTTTACATGAATAATCCTATTGATTTCAGGAGAGCGACTTCCATGAGTCGACCAGTTATAATTTTGTTCTTACTGAGCATTCACATAGCACTCTTCTTGAGTCTTGTAATAATTTCTGGAGCTCTTAAAAATTTGTCTACAGTTACTTCTTTTTAATATTATCTCAGTGTCTATATTCTCTATCTTAATGATACCTGTTTCTTTTTCCCTAAACTATTTCAATAATCTCTTATAGAATGATAGCATAACCCAAATAATGCATGTGAGTACCAAAGCAGTAGAGTTATTAATCTAGAAAAACTAAACATACTGTATTATTTTTTAGGAAAACACACTTTTATTCTGAAACATGTCAGTTCTATGTCCTACCATTGTGACTCAGTCAGTTTACAGTACATGAAGTCTTGCTGTTCACAAATACTGTATTTGTAATTTCATTCCTACTGATTTTAGCACTGCTAATTCAAGTCATAACACAAATTATTTGTTTTATTAAAAAATAATAATATAGTACAGAATTTATATAAACAACGTCTCCCTTCTTCAGCAAGCAGATGACTTCCTCTCAATTATTAAAAAATGTCCAATAAGGAGTATAATATAAAAAAAGTGACTTTTATATTTTGCATACAGTAATGCCAAATGATTTTATCTGAAATAATATTATTGCAATAGGTATCAAAGGAGCAATGATTAGCCACTTACTGCAAAGTGTTACCAACTTTTGATTCAATATTACAAAATTGCATTGTTATGTCTGCAATGCAAATTTTACGTTCTTACCTTCTCGAACTACATTAACAATACTGTGGCCATGAAGATGCTGATATGCATTCTTTGCACAGTGCTGAGCAGGGAAGGAAGAAGGTCACTGCAATTCTCTTGTTTTTAAAATTTGGACATCTGTGCTGTTGTTTGCTCATTTGTTAGCTACTGTAGGAAAGCATAAAAATCTGAATCAAGGTGAAGTGGTGGAGCACAAGTATGCTTGATGAAGTACATGGGGCACTTTTTCATAAGCAAAACTCCTACTTACATGTAAATACCTTTCTTGATGTGCAAACTAATTGCCACAGTCCTATAATGTCACTACTTTTATTCATAGAGTATTATACACTATTAAATTGCATTAATGTGATTGCAAGCTTAAAGCCTGATTTATTATAAACATATAATAAACAAAATTATGTTGCCTTATTTTTCTTTGCAATGAATCAGCATTTATTTTGTGTGAGTTGATGAATTCATTTCACCCATTAGGAATGATCTATGGGAAAACAGGACTTAATAGCAGAACTTTCTTCTACAATTCTTTGCTGAAAAGAGCAGCAAAAGCATTGACAGCAAAGTTCTCTACGACTGCATTTCATGGTCTGAAATTTGAAATCTGAAACAGAACTCCGTATCTGATGTATCTTCTGTTCTTAGGTGAAGAGCTAACAAAAATCAGCTAAGTTCACAGTACATGGATGATTCCTAGTTTTTATTGTGCCTATGCAAGGGAGCACTGTCTGATTTGGATCAGGTTGCACCTGTCCTGCAGGTAAAACAAGAATATCACTTCACACCTGTAGTTACTTAGCAGTGCCCATCATCCTTCAATTGATTCATATTCATATGAACACATACCCAACAAAACACTAAATAAAAATGAAAATTCTGAGCCCATTGAAGTTTACAGTAATTTCTGACATCAGCTCTAACAGACCTAGCATTTTATCTATAAAGATCAGTTTCCTAAGACAGAAAGAGAAAAACAAGGGGTTAAAAATAGTGTAGGCTATTCCAGAGGCTTTTGCCTACACATAATGGACTTCCCGAGTGATGAGTTATAATTACTATGTGAAATTTTCGATGTATCTCAGAATATTATGTTTGATTTGCGTTATACATTAGTTATGAGTAAGGAATCTAGTCGTTCCTATCTTTATCCCTCTTTCCCTACGTAATTTAAAAAGCAACAAATGGGGAAAAAACTTTGTCAAAGAGCTAAGCATAAATACAGACATCTATGATATAAAAAGAAGTCTGAAAAAATCCTTTCTGTTTCAAAACATAATACCAAATATATGGCCTCAGTGATGGATCTTAGCATCATAAATATTAATATGTATTAAAAACATATGATAGCACAGGGAAATAGATGCCACTTTTACACTTATTTTTTGTAGCGGCTCACAATGGGATTTTCTTTAGACAGATGTCCGGCATTCCTATGTATTTTAAACATGCATGAGCTGTCAAACAGACAAAGAATAAGCAAGAAGAAACATCGTTACTGAATTTGTTAGTTGGATTTATGCATCTCCAATATAGCTTAGATCTTTCCCCATCAATGTTTAAATGAACTAGTACAAGAAAACCACATTCTGAACTTATTCTAGATAGTTCTTGCAATTCACATTTTACTTCACATTGGAATTATTATCATGTTACAAATATTTCACGTTTCATGCAACAATTAAAAAAAAAATAAGGAAAACCCAATTAGAAAGTTTTATGTTAAATATTCTGCTTTACAAAAAAATTAAATAGAAAATAAACATCCACATTTATTTTTTAAAATTAAAGCCTATTTCTTGTCATTATAATTTCTCTTTTCAAGTAGTCCAAGATAATCTCTTTCTTTTCTTTCTAATTTGTCCTTCCTACTAGTTTTCCTTCTCTTCACACTGAGAAATCTGCAAAGAAAAGTAAATTACCACCTGTACTGCAATTAATTACAGGAAAAGGATTCTTAAGATTTTGTATTTCCTCCTACTTTTTGAAATAATGCAACAAAGTTTTAACTACTGCATAAAAAAAAAAAAAAAACCCAAACAAAAAAACCAAAAAAACCCCACCATAAAATGGACCCTGTCAAATATCTAAAATTGCCTATGCAAAGGCATTATTGTCCTTTGAAAGGCTTCTGCACCACTGACCTTGCTGGGATTACTTATTTGCACAGATACATGAAAATTCAGTCTATATATAGAGTAAAATACGAGCTCTTTATATCCTCAGTGGATATTTTGGAGGGTGACTGAAAGCACTTTAATTCCCAGACAGACTCTCTCCATTGACTACATAAGAGACCATAAACTGGCTGCCTGGATTACTAGCAGGAGAAGCAGTAACCTTTGCTCACTTCTTTTAACATACACCTGTTTGTACAACAGTGGGACAAATTCACACAGAGAACCATTCCATCAAGGAAATCAAGGATTTGCTGTTTCGTTCTTTTTCTTTTTGGCCTTCAGTGACAACATTTCCTTAGCTTTCTGTCTACTGGCAGACTGGCGGTGTTTAATTAAACACTGGACCACTGAAGGGACATCTACCCTACCAGCTGGGTCAAACAGCTCTGATCCGTAGGGAGAAACACTTGGTGCTGCAGGTCTGAAATTCACAGTAGACACATTTCAGAGATTTTGTTTGCCCATTTTCATATTTTCATTTACACTTCTGGCACATGTCTTCCAGCTTTGTATCATATGGAAGGAATCCAGTTCGTGCTTTTTAGTGCACCCTAATGCAAAGTGACCTAAACTGATAGCAGATTTCCTTTGGAAAGCAGACCTGTTACGAAGTATGCATACATATTCTTTATTCTTTTCGTCTGTAATAGAGCTGATCACCTGTATTCACCGAAACAAACAAACAAAAAAAATTACTACAGCTACTACTAGTTAAGTAGTATCACTCTTAATAATGTAAAGACTGAGTAACTTTTTGGACAGACCCACTAAATATATTTAATTTTAAGATGATGAAACATATGTGTTCTTCAAATACATAAAAACTGAAAGCCTAAAATGAATAGAAAAATTAATTAAAGCATCCAATTCATAGTTAAAGATTCATAGTAGCATTTCCAAAACATGCAATACTTTTGGTTTAATTTTGTCCATTTAATCAAAAAAAGGTATTGTTTCAGCTCAGTAAAGCTTTTCGGTAACCACAAAAAAGTGGTTACACTACTAAAGGGTGTTTTCACTACTAAAGGGAAAAAAAAATCTTAGAATGGAAAGTAAGTTTATAGTTGAGTACCAAAATCATCCAGTTTTGTTTCAAACCAAAATATTTCACAGTATTTCTACACTTGGGGTCACACAAAATGGGAAAATTAATTCATGAGATGCTTTATTCAGATGTATGTATTTTTTTTCAGCAGAAAAAACATACATTTCTTGTTTCAAAACCCATAAAAGGTAAAAAAATATAAATCAAACAAACTTAGATACACTTGTAAGCACATTAATAGTTTTCAGTGATCCTGGAACATCACAAAGTAAAAACGGTCATATTAAAAGCCTCTTTACGTAAAGAATGACTTACATAGAAATCTAAACTAAAGAACGAAATAACATGAAGAGTAAGGCGCCATACGCGTCTATTATTTTATTTCTTAGATTCCTCTTAATCCATGTCATCAATGCAGTTTGCTGGCTAAACTGCATATTGGCCTAACGGGCAGTCAGCAGATTTAAAAAAAAAGCAAAACTGGTTTTGAATAAAAATGCTTCATCAACTGCCTCTGCTGAAGATCCTCTATTGTCTGTTTTTTAGCAGTAGCATTGTCCTATGCAATAGTGTGAAAACCAACATATTTCATCTGAAAAAGAGATTGTCACATTTGAAAATAATTCTTTTCATTATATGGGGCATCAGTCACCCACTGATTGTCTTGAAACATAGCAGGAAAAAAGAATGGCTCACATTACCAAGAAATTGCTGTGCAATAATTTTGGCACATGCCAAAGTAATACCAACAAAACTGAAAAACTGGTTTTTGGTGAAACATTAAAAAGAGATCATTAAGGAATGGATAATCTGACAGGCCTTGTATAAATAATTAAAACCGTCTGTAAGATGAAAAAAAATTACATACGTAGCCTGAATTTTTCAAAGTTGTCTGTGAGACTTTAGAGGGAGCTAGGTATCCAGCCTTCATAGGCAGCTTTGAAAATTCTGCTCTTTGTATTTCCTGGATTTTTTTTTTTTTTTACTTTTTTTAGGAGGGAGAAATAACAACTCTCTTACTGTGTTTTGTACTTTTGATACAAAATCGAGATAAGGTAGCTTTCGTGTACAAATGTGTAACTCCCATGGAGTTAACTGCATCAGGGGAAAGAGACTGTTGATGTCTGCTTTATGAGATAGTATATATCCAGTGTAAAGAGAAAATGTAAAATGTGATGATACACTTCTTCTATAGGACACAATGCTGCCTGCTACTGCTAATTTTATCACAGTTCAAATAAAAGCACTTCTATTTCTTGTGTGCTCTGGAAGTGTTTTCAAGTGATGCACTGTTTTGAACTATAATAGATAAAGCATAAAAGAAAATATAGAAAAGCACTACAGAATACATTTCAGTGAAAGGTTAGCTTTGGACAGCAGTTATGCAAACCGAACAAGGCCAGGTACTTAGATCCCAATAAATCAAACAATCTTTGTCTTTATCACGTTTGCCATCTCCTTTATTAATATCAGTCAAGTCAGCCTCAAGATTGTTTGTGGTCTATGTCAAAGAACAAAGCCATTTTTATCAGTTCTATTCTCACTCTTTACATGCAAATCAAGTAACTAATCTGATCCTATTTAAATACATCTTATGTAATTATCAGTTTAACCTGGCAATCAAAATGGCAGACTTGGATTCCTTAGGAAACAGAGAAGAATATCACCTGCAAAAAAGACCTAGAGAATAAAGGAAAAAAATTCTAAATTCTCAAGGAAAAGTTGTGTGCCAGGAAGAGAGCACCCAGCATGAGCCATGTTATTTCAGCAAATGATCTTTTTAAGTCTGGATTGAGGTACAGAAGAAAGACTTTAAGCATAGAGAAAGAGTTGGGCTTCTACCATCTCAAGGAAGTACCTCCGAATTCTTGGAAGACTGCGATAAACCAAAAGTATCTTAATTTTCCTGAGAAAACTGACATTACAACCATCATTCAGTTCTGTCAAGATCCAATCATTTTTTTAAATACTGCATAAACTATCATTTTTCCATAATCCTGTATGAACCTCATTATTTTAACACTCAAATTTTCCCATCTAGCTGAGTGTCTTGCAGAATGCTTTGCAGATTAAAGTGCTGATGAATTTGTTAAAGCTATTTGATAAAGCTTTAGATATCTAGATCTAAAGAGAGACAGAGGAGATTCTTTTGTCATTGGTGACATCAGCTATTGACTGCAAATTTCTGATGAGTTAATGACATTTTGCCTTGAGCACAAGTGGCCAAAGAAAACAGAAAAAAAATATTGTTTATTTCAGTCAAGGAAATCTTAAAATCCTTAAATGCATTGTTCAGGTGAGCTACTTTAGCAATTATTTCTGAAAATCTTATTAGGATCATTGTTAAAGTCTAGAATAATATAAATTATTTATATTAAGAAGTATTTAAAGAGTGTGTATTGGGTTTGAGTGACAAGGTTTTGGCAGTGGTGAAGCTACAGGGGTGGCTTCTGCGAGAAGCTGCTGGAAGCATCCTTCCTGTCTGATAGAAGCAATGCCAAATGGTGCCAAGACAGACCCATTGCTGACCAAGCCTGAGCTATCAGCAGTGGTGGCTAATGCCTCTGGGATAACAGATCTGAGATGGGGAAAACCTGCTGAACAACAGCCATTGTAAGTGAAGAGTGAGAATATGTGCAAGAAACAGTCCTGCAGAACCAAGGTCAGTGAAGAAGGCCAGGGAGGCGGTACCCCAAGCACCAGACCAGAGATTACCCTGCAGCTCGGGATGAAGACTATGGTGAGGCAGGCTGCCTCACAGCAGCCTGTGGAGGTCCGATGTGGAGCAGATATCCACCTGCAGCTCTTGGAGAACACCATGCTGAAGCAGGAGGAAGACAGATGTGACCCCACAGGAAGACCATAGTGGAGCAGGCTCTTGGCAAGACCTGCGAACCCATGGAGAAGGGAATCCATGCTGGAGCAGGTTTGTCGGCAGGACTTGTGATAACACTGTGGGGGACCCACACTGGAGCAGCCTGTTCCTGATGGACTGTTGCCTGTGCAGAGGACTCAAGAGTGGAGCAGTTTGTGAAAAACTGCAGTCTGTGGGAAACACCCACACTGAGAAACATCATGGAGGAGTGTCTCCCGTGGGAGGTATACCATGCTGGAGAAGAAGAGTGTGAGGAATCCTCCCGCTGCTGAGGAATGAGCAACAGAAACAATGTGTGATTAACTAGTGTTAACTTCCATTGCCCATCCTACTTTGTTACTCAGGTGACAGAGGGAGAGAAACTGGGAGCTGAGTTAAGCCTAGGAAGGTGTTTTCAAGATTTGGATACATTTCTCATTATCCTACTCTAATTTGATTGGCAATTAACTAAATCAATTCCCCCAAGGCAGGGAACAATTTCCTGTGACAGTAATTGTTGAGTGATCTCTGCCAGTCCTTATCTTGACCCATGAGCCTTTGATTGTATTTTCTCCTCTGTCCAGTTGAGGAGTGGAATTTTAGAGCAGCTTGGTGGACACACAGCATCCAGCCAAGACCAACCCACTACAAGCGAGTCCATTCTGAACACATCTTTTACGAAAGTGTGCCTGTTAGTAAGAGTAACACTAAAGATCCAACTGTATCACCACTATCAGCTTACCCAACAGTGACAAATAACTACTTCAAACAAACGGCTCCAAAATACAAGGCTTATAGAAACATAATGGAGAGAACTGGATCTGTGAATTAATAAAGTGGAATAATTCTGTCACACCAACTCTTCTGTGTAAGCAAGACAAACTACATTGTGGATGTGTTGCTACTTTTCATATAATGTTTAGTTATCATATTCAAAATAATTTCTTGACAATTACATCTGTTTATCAAGAGTGTCTTTCTTATGCTCCAATTATATGGACTCTGTGGAAGTACTGTGTTCTTCTAAGCTCCAGAATCTCACCTTAACAAGAATATTTTTTAAGGAGTGTGACCAGAAAATTATTCTTTTTTATTTCTGAATTATAATTCTCTTTCCACACCAGAGATTTATATCATTTGAACATATTGAAATGCTATCTTGAGCTGTAACAATCCCTGAATAAGGTTCATATTCACAAACTGAAGAGAAAAATCTCTAACGACAGAAAAGCAGAGATACTAAGTTAATTGGGTATGAGGCTACTGCCATGTGCTGAACAATAAGGAAAAATAGATCAGTAAAGAAAAACCTTTCTTTCATAGTCCAAGAATAAGAAAATTTTACAACGTAGATGGAACTGAACTATTTAATACGTCATACTGCACAGTATAATCAATATATTTAATTAACGTAATTTATTTGTAATTAACTTTTTCTAAAAATTTGTATTTAAATCATATGTGTATCTTTAGTTAATTACATCCCACATGTATACACTTAGTGATCTCACTTAGCCTACCAATACAAACATAAGAAATATGTGAATGTAAAGAAATATTTCAAAAGTACCAACTCATAAAGAACATCTTCCTAATACTGCAATACTGTTTTCTGTTTTTTATCACTAGGACATTAGGTTTGTACTTGTTTGAGCTTGTCGAGTGTTTATTACAGAGTAATTATACTTTATTTATAAAGGAGGGTAATCTCATGGTAATTTTTAGATGTCTTCAGCATCATGGCTGGTATCTTATTACTATGTGTGGGGCATAAATACATGTTCTCCGCACTTGTAGTTTTCTGTTTCGACTATTTTCAGTTTTACATGCATATGCAGGTGTCCAATGGATTTTGCACAAAATTTGCCTATGCTAGGAAAGAGGCAGAAGTTTGAATACCACTTTATTATATTTCTCAGCGCAAAATAACCCTCATTGTGTAATTACCATTCTTTTTCCAATTGAATAGTCTTCAAAATTTTCCATGGGTAAATGTCAGTTTTTCCTGTGTCTAGGAGCACAAAACAGAAATATGAAGAAGTATTTGGTTATTATTTGAATTCCAACCACACTTTTCTCAACTGAATCTTTAGTCAGACAGCTTGCAAAGAGTGTCACTGCACCGACTTGCTTACATTTGTTGATAACACTAAACTAATCCAAACTTGCCTCAAAACAGCTGTGCAACCCTCTAGATTAATTCTACCTCTTGTCAATTTTGTATTTTCACTGCAAGAGTATTTTCAAAAGCACATTATCATCCCAGAAAATAAAGCCCCATGTTCATTTTGTCCATTTTAGGACCACTATCTTCCAAATAGAGGTACAGCTCTGTTTACAAGAGAACAAAGGGAAAACAAGTGTACTTAGAAATAGAGCTGTGTGACACATCTTCAACTTTAGAACCATCTTAAAGGTATCAATTTATCACTTTAGTATGATGCATGAAGAACTTTATAAAGAGATTAGTGGACTACAGATGTAAATAAATCGATTTGCATGTAATCCTTGCAAATGAAAATTTGCCTATCACACTGACCGGCTATGCAGTCAGATGTTGAAAGATTAACCTCCTAAATGAATGCATAAACCCAAGTGTTTTTTTCAATTAAATGTTGTAATGATTTATTACTAACTTCCAAATAATAAGAAACCAGTAGAATTTATAAATGCATTACCTAAATAGAAAACAGATGGTATTATTTATTAGAGGGCCACAGTTATCTCTTGGGTTTACAAACCTCCTGTGAATGCATTGCAGACTTTTTTCATCTTATTTGTCCAACTTCTGGGAAATATTTCCATATACAAAGTAAAGAAATTTTAAAGGAGTTTAATGTATCAACAATTGACCACACTTACATATAAAATAGGCAATCATTAATTACCAAGGTACTTAATGTTCATAAGAATTTAGTGTAAACAATTACTTAGGGAAATCTACATAAGAAAACATCCTCAACTGCTAAGCTGCTGTTTTCTGAAATTTGTAAATAATCAAGCTAATTTCTTTTCAAGATGCAATTTCTTTTCAGTACAGAGGATTTTTTAATATATTGAACAGACACACACAGAGACACACACACACAAAACTGCCCCAGCTCTGCATCCTTCAGTGAACCAATACAGTATCAGCTTAATCGGTTTTCACAGGACTCAGTGCAATGGTCCACCATCAATTCTTCAAAAGCCAAACTGGTAGCTTTACTGGCATCTAACAGCTTTCCACTAAATATAAGGGACATCTTTCCAGTATTTCCTCTCTTGGTGTCCTGTATTTGGCTGGATTGAGCCAGCTTTCTTCCTAGCAGCTGGTATAGTGCTGCATTTTGGATTTAGGATGAGAATAATGTTGATAACACGGTGATGTCTGAGTTGGTGATAAATAGTCCTTACCATATGAGAAGGACTTTCCAGCTACTCATACCAGCCCTCCACCAAAGAGACTGGGAAAACATGAGAAGGTGGAAAGAGACATGACCAGGACAGATGACCCCAAAAGACCACAGGGATATTCCACAGCATATAGTGTCATGCTTGGCGTTAAACTACAGGAAAAGCCGGTGGGGGGCTGCTGAAGAACTGGCTGGGCATCCATCAGCGTGGGTGGTGAGGAACTGCAGTATGCATCCTTTGTTTTGATTATTACTGTTACTATTCTTGTTGTTATTATTATTAGTACTGTTCCTATTATTGCTATTATTATTTCCCTTCCTTTTCTGTCCTATTAAACTGTCTTAATCCCTGCCCATTTTTTTTTCTTTTTTTTTCTTTTTTTTTTTTTTAATTCTGTTGCCCATCCTGCTAGGAGCCAGGGGTAGTGAATGAACAACTATGTGGTGTTTAGCTATCTACCAGGTTAAACCACAACACTTCTTTAGACTTCTCCTTCTTTGTCTAGACAGCAGAATCACACAATTTGTCATTCTTATGAGGGGGAAATGTCACTGCTATGGAGGTGCCTGAGCAGACTAAAATAATAATATGTAGCCATTTTTATCTTTTGGCCTCAAAGCATTTCCAAACAAGCATAAACATACATAAATATTTATATGTATGCAGGTTTATATCTATATACGTATATAAAAAATCTGCACAAAAACATTTCTTAAGAAATAGAGTAACACTCAACATTTTATCAGAAAAAAAAAGACATAACTGAAAATATGTATTAAATTTAATTTTAGCTTTTCTTACCAGTCAACAGACAGTCATCTTCTGATTTTTTTATGCTTAAGCAATTCTAATTGATTCCCAAAGGGATTGCTCACATTACCTTCTTTTTGCAAGAAAGGTTTTCAGACTTTGAAGTTGAACTGAATGCTGACAAGGTGCTTAAAAGACCATATTAGTTATCAAAAGACCATATTAGTCAGTTGAGATTTTTCTTTCCCATACATGAACGAAACATTTGTTATAGGATACTCTGTGAGGAAAAGCTGTCGTGTATGTTTACATACAGGAATGTACCTCTTTATATCGATCTGCATATGCGTTCGTTCATGCATTCAGTTTTATCTTTGATGTCAGTTACGCTCACTTTGTTTTGTACAAATTCTTTTTCGTAAGAACATCAATCCTGAAAAGACCTAGAACAGCAGTAAATTCATTAGGGATTTTATTAAGTCAGCTAGTCATCAGGTACAATTCATCAACTGCACACACCTTTCTGCTCTATTTTTGCTAAATGCATCTTCTCTGGAATTTAAATTATGACAAAAAAGTGGCTGACTAATCTGAATTTCTCAATTTATTCATGTTCAATAAAAAGCTGTTCATCAGCTTAAACTCAACTATGAGTTCAAATCAAATTTAAACCACCTGGGAGTAAACAAAATTGCTCTTCTTCCCTAGCATGTCAGCTATGGATAAAAATAACAAGCATATTTCCAAGGAGATCAAGATTCTAAACCTCTGTTTCTACCAAAAGATTTTACTGAAATGATTTAACGATTAGAAAGAAGCACCCTGGGTGCATTTTAGATTAAATATTTTGATCCATGATTAAAGAGTACAGAAAGAAAAAATAGATGTAGGATCCTATTTGGAGATTATAAAATGGGTTTGCTTTTCACTAAAGTCGGTATTAACTAAATATTCATTGCACACAAATTTTAGATTATGCTGTCACATTTGCTTGAGTATCTTTCAGTATCTTCATCATCCTCTCTCTCTTCTATCTTCCTATTTGCAGACCACGTACAAAGCTTTAACTGGGAAAAAAAGATTACTGAGGTTATTGGAAAAGTATGAGGTGTGAGGTCTTGGCTATGAAGTACACAATTTAAAATAATGTTTAGCTAGCTACCTATCTAATTAAATACTATTTTGTCTGAGTTCTCTTTCATTCTGACAAGACAATTCTGTTTAAAACCCCAGCGAAAGGACTCTGGGATTGGGAAGGCCAATTGTCAGGACCATTTTAGGGAGTTAAATTTCTTATTCACCAAGACACCTCTGACACAGTGCAGCATTCTACACTGGACTCTTGCTGCTTGAGAAATTGTTATGTGTGAAAGAGGCAGGAGGTGCTCACTCACTGCAGGAGCTGCTCTCAAGCTCAGACCATTATTCTTGGGCCTTGCCTGAGCTATATTTGAAGGTGCCTGATCATGTGCTCTGTCGGTCTGAACTGACACAGACAGCTGAACTACTTTGAGGCTTGACATTGGCTCTACTCTGTCTTTACAGAACTGATTGGCACGAGATTGTCACCAGTTCTGCTTTGCTCTTCATTTGGATGTTGTAGAACTCTGCCCTTGACCTTACAGGCACTGTCGTTCTGTCACTACTTGCTCCTGTCTTACCTTCACTTCTTACCTTCACCGTTCTTGCTGCTCATAGATTGTAGATTGTTAAATTAATATTAATGTATTTTTAGGAAAACTATTGTGATTATGAGATTTTGTTCTTGCATGGAGTACACATGTAATGAGAGTCATTCTGTCTCACCTGTTGTAAATAATTGGTTTTGTATATTTTGGTACAGGTACTGGGCTATAAGGCAGTCTAAGCTGCTAGCACATGAACAGCCGCTGAACATGAATTTCAGGAGACTCTCCTGTGTGATCACACTCCTTCATACCTGACCAAGATGTAACATATTATCCTTTGTTTTCGTCTGGGAGGCTGTATCTGCCTCAGAGTTAGTCAGAATTTTTCTTTGCTGTATACTCCTACTCTTTTAACAGAATACACAATACTTTGCTTTGTAGAGCAAAAGGTGAGCCAGCAGTTGCAGCAGCTGTAGCCTCTGTAGCAAACAGGGTGAGGACTCAAGAAAGGAATATGATGTACCACTAACGAGATTATATGAAAGATGGTATGAAATGAAGAAGACTCCTTTTATTTTTTTACATTTTATAAAATCTTCCTGCTTGAAAATTCTTTTAACAAAGATGACATCTGCTATGCTAGAGACGTAAAGCTGTATTTCTGATGTAGTTCATAATACTGCAGCTCTTAAGGATTCTAGTGAAGATCTCAAATCAATAATCACTAGCTAAATCCTAAGGGACGCTGACTCTTATACTGGAAAAAATAAAACACAAGGAAGAGAAAGAGAAGAGAAAATTGCAGCGGCACATCAGTTACCTATCAGATAAGTGGCAGAGATAGGATCATAATTCATGTGATACTAAATATAGTTGGTCAAGAATTTGGATAAATTATTTTCTTTCATCCAGAAATGATCAGTGTCAATGAAATCTTTATCAGAAGAAGGAGTTTTGAAGTTGCTAAACTGAAGAGATTCTTTCACAGTTTTGTAGTAGTATTGTAGTCAAAGCCAACTACCCACTGTGGACATGAGACAGTCTAGTCATTAATGCCCTGGTCACTTCTAAGGCGGGTTTTCACTTTTGCTCCAGGTGGGAGTAACCTGAATTTTGATTTCCTACACCACAAACAGTGTTCAAGCATAGATTTACTGAAATCTCACAGATAATATTTATCAAAAACTACATGGGGAGATAGTAGACTTTTCTATAGATAGATAGATTTTGCTAATTAAAAATGTAATGCTGAATGACATAGTGACACTTATTCAAGTTGGTAGTTAAGTGTTTCAAGTTGAGTAAATCGCAGGAGCTTTAAATTGAATCAAATAGCAGTTTATCAAAACCAAGTAACAAAACCATGCATGGAATTAATAGTGTCTGCATAAGTATAAATATCTAGAGAGATGCATCAGTATCATTTTTATGACTGAACATGGAAGAATTTTTAGCATCTAATTTATGCTACATCATTTAGTCTGCTTATTTACTTGAGTGTTTTTATGACAAATTTAAATAGAAACCTAAATATTTATTAAGATGTGTAAATTATCTTGCTGATGATCTTAAAAGAAGCCAATTCTTTATGGCATTTAACTCTCCGAAGTCTAGAAATCAATAAAAAACAATTAGGAAAAGTTTTTTTCAGCTGAAGAACAGCTATTTTTTTGCAGCTAACTGCAAGAACAGCTAGCACCTGTGTGACTATTCAGCAGAGTTCTACGCAATTTTGAAGTTAAACCTGCTTACTTCTAAATCTGACATTTATGCCAATTGAGTCAACAGTAAAATATGTCTTACCTTTCTCCTGAACTACTGAAATTATGATTTTATTAGACAGCACACACTCTATCAAAATCAACCTTCCTTCCAGAGAAGAACAAACTGAAGATCAGCTATTTCTTGTTCTCCTCTTCTACTAAGAACAAAAACAAATAGCAAAAAGGTAACAAATATAGGAACACTTACAGAGAGGTCAGGTAATTCACTGGAAGTTATGATTTGTTTCCTATTAGATTTATTTCCTATTAGAAAGGGGCTGTGGAAGCTTCACTGCAGTGACTTTTGAAGGATAATGTTAACAGATTGCCAGTGGCATTCAGTCTATTTGATCAAATGGCTACACACATGTGACCATGGCTTGATCTTGAAAATGCTTTTGCTTTGGTTAAATTGTAAAAGGTATTCTGAATTTCGTAAACAATGTCCTTATCTTCAGTTACGTTTCCTCGGTACTTCTGTTCTGATTAGTAACAAATTAGAGTTCTTGTAATAGTTAATGAATGAAATACTGAGTTATCTACTGGCTATGTCTTTTATACATATTAGAAATCGTTTCATAAGTGGCCCACGTGCGCTAAGCATTAATTCAAAGAATTTCTTAATCGCTTCCCCTTTTGCCCTATTCTTTAATATGTTGAGGAAATATACAGCCATCTTGAATTTGAGTAACAGTCTGATTTAATTTTTCTTTCAACACATCTATTTATAGGTGGCTTGAAAGAACCATTGGCCTGAACAGCAAATATCTAGCCTAAGACCCAGCTTCAGCTTCAAAGTATATGCCTAAAAGTCATCATGTTTATGTTTTTGGATTTTATAAATACCTACTTCCGTAGGTGAGAGGATATGCTTTCTTTCAAACACATCATTCTGAAAACACATGTATGAATTATGTCAAAACTTAATACTTCAAATTGCATTACATCATATTCCCAAAATGAGACGTCATAAAGCAGAAATAGAGTGAAATAGAAATGTGGAGATCAGCCATCTTAGAATGGATACATTACATTAAAAACATAGAATTCCTTAAAAATGCATTAATAAATTGTTCTTGTTCCAAATTTTTAATTATTTATTTCTGTGTTTGTTACTTTACTTTCTGGGTGAGTATTCATAAAACACCAAGTACAATCATATTATTTTTCTCTCCAATGATAATAGAATTATGTATCGATATTTTTGTAAAATCAAGTTAATGCTTTAAGCAAAAGTTTAGTTTTTTAACCTACCAAACCACATTAATGTTCCTGTTTATGTACATAACAGAAATTCATGAGAATATTCTTGTGAAAAAAAATAATGCTTTTACTTATATTACCTCTTCTACTATTCAATGAAAATATGTTTCTGTTCATGAGACAGGAAATGGATGCTTCCGATCCCCACACACCATAATCTGAACAAGTCAAGGTGATCAGCCATCGTTTTCACTCATCTCAGAGCAGGCAGGTGCCCTGCATATGCTCCTCTGAAGAGAAAAAAGTGGATGTAGATTAAAGGTCTGTTACATGCTACACTGCCAAGATAGATATACCTTAATCCCTCTTTCTCCAAAGCCTCTGTCTCCGATTTATGCCCATGAGAGAGTCAAGAGGATTCTGTGCCTCTTGTGTACACTAAAAGAAAAAAACTTGGAGAGAATCAAGTGAACCCTGGATGTTCACAGCCAACACTGCCAGTTAAAAAAACTTCCAAGCATAATCTTTAAAGGAATACATGTTCCTAAGCAGGTGGATTTCTTCTTAACCGATTTACATGTACATGTAATGTACATCATATGCTTTCTCTACATATTGTGATAGAAAAAGAAAAGATAAAAAGAGTTATACAAATCAGTGTATTGTTAAAGAAAAGGTTTTTGGGTTTGTTATTATACTCAGAGAAAATTCCTTCCACCCCACATTCAGGGAATATATGGTATCATTTGCTGATTCCAAACCCCATCAAATCAAAATAGGTTTTTATTTCAGGGAATGTATTAGTGACAGAAAGTTTTATCTTGCTACCTTCTGTCAGTTTTAGTGTAGATCTTTGCAAAGATGGCAGAATGGTGTATTTTACATAAATTACAGAGTCTGTTATGGGTACTATGACATGGTTTTCCATTTACTTCCCGTTGTCTTGGCAGTACATCTCTATTGTGGCCTACTCATATGCAATTGTATTTGCTTCTCACCTGCAGTGCGTTTGATTACTAAGATTCTTTTTAGCATTTTTTGTAGATGAAAACATGAGTTTTTGTCTGAATTTTGTCTTTTGTGTAATTATAAAGAGCAGCATGTAAAACCTTCATGTTGGAAAAGCAGGAGCTGAAGAATAATAAACATTGCAACTGAATATCACTTCAATGAATACTTTTATACTAAAAATAAAAATATCTACTTTCAATAAAGTAGGCATGTTTCAGCTTAGAAGTTCAAAGTATAAACTCCCCTAAGCTTCATCAATCTACACCCATAATATATTCAACAAAATACACCCAATACAGCGGATCTGATGTTCATTACACAATCAAAGCATACACTTAATGAAATGACTGGGCTTTTTCTTAACACTGCTCACACAGGAAGAGGATTACTTTATTTATTATTCAGCACAGCTTCTGCTGTGATATATTTTAAATATAAGATTGTAATGATTGTTTACTTCTGCCTCACAGGATGTTTCTCTGTTAACCACAATGCATTCTCATATGTAGAGATAGTTGATGAAAAGAAAGGACCTCATTCTTTTTCTCCCTGACAGATATGTTTCTGAAAACCTTGAAGCCTATGCTACGACATTAATTCTTCTTTCACTGACTATTCTAAACTATACTTTGTATCTCAAAGCTATGCATACACATAAGTAGTAGAAGAAGTATATTTATGGCATACTTTTCATCAAATACTTGACTATGAATTTTTAAAAATAAATTGCATATCAAAATAAAGCAAAATATGACACTTTAGGTCTACTAGGCTAACAATACTTAAGATAGTTTTAATATTTACCATATGTTTACCAACAAATTAATGCATTTGTTGTCTTTTTGTGCTATGATTATTACTATCAGTTCCAGCAGTAGGCCTTCCTTCTTTTCTTTGACTGTTGGCAGCTTCCTTCATTTAGTAATAATCTTTTGGGTATGTTCTTTGTTGGGCTGTGTGGTGAACCAAACAAAAAAAGGGAGAAAAGGATGAGCTGCTTCATCTGATGGTGCTGCTGAAAGAAATGCCTAATCTGCCTAAATCATTTAACCTGCCCAGTGGTAATATGACGCACATTTTCTGTTTTCAGTTGAGGAGAGCTGGATAAAACTCCTGTTGATTCCTGGAATAGCAGAAGACAGTGAAGCCTAGAAGACTTTAGGAACCATAGCCAGTTAAGTCACTGCAAACAGCTTCATTCAGAGGTGAAATGGAAATAAATGTACAAATGAAAAAGAAAGAAAACATCTTCTGCGCAGTAATGTAAACCATAAAAAGCACATCCTTTTTAATAGAATTTTATAATGCCTTTTTATGCTGACTGCAGAATCTGTTCAAAGTACCCATGAAAATAAATTACAAACTGCTTGTTATTTTTGCAACTATTTTGTGGAAATTAAACTTTTTGCTAACTGCGTTTATAGTGGGTATTTTCCCATACTGGTGGAATATAACATTCAGCAAAGATTTTCTTTGAAGAAAATAAGAAACAGTAATATTCTTTTAATGACGTATCTTCTAGTAAGTAATTGTTGCTATTGTTCTCTTCTCAGGGATTGTAGTTCCACAGTTTGTTAACATCCCCCCCTAGGAGTAGGTTGCTGCTGAAAAAAAAACTGTCTTGGTCTACGTTGCCTTCTGTCCTAGTTATTTGTTCCTATTTCTGCCTTGGTTTCTGTGCAGTAAGTTTATCTTACTGAAGCGTTCTTTTTGTTGTTGCTATTGTCAACAGCAGGGACATAGTTGGAATGTAGAGGGGAACTGGAAATACAGAGTAGTAGATTTAACTGTTCTTTGTGACTGATTCCAGTGCTAGAACAGATAAAACTGAAACCTGAGAATTTGTATGAAATTACAAGTTATTTATATACATATTTTTATATAAACATATAAATATACACGTATGTATTTTTTATCCAGATAGACACATGTAGGAGTATGCCTGTTCAGCTTCCAGTATATGAAGATCTGAGCTTTGCTCAGCATCTACCAAATTTTATCTCAAATATAATCCAGTTGTACAATCTTTTAAATTAAAAATCAAAACTTAATGAGGAACAGATCTAAAGAAAGAAGACTGATATAAAATTCCATCACAGAACAAAAAGCTGAAAGTGATTGAAAACTTCAGGGTCTCAAATCTTTGGAAGTGTTCGGTGAAGTAATGTGTCTTTATACATTGTCATAAGTCTTAAAAACCCTCCAGTGGGAAAATCTGAATCTGTGGACAACTGAGGAGGTTGAAGACAACTAAATTGAGAGTTAACTTCTGTATAACTAATGTGAAATTAGGGAACACACTCTGAGATTTCCAGTTTTATTTCTCATTCCTGAAAGGCTCCTCTTTTTATCTCCTGCTCTTTTTTAACTTCAGTATTCCCTATTCTGCTCAAGAAGGAATTTTAAATAACTGAAGATATTTCTGGAATATTCTTAACTAAAACTTAAGGCATGTAAAGTGTATTGTTTTAGCGTTCCACAAGCTAGCTCATTCAGAAAAAAACCAGGTAACTTATTTGCTAAGTAAATCTTTTCAGTTTATCACAGCAAGCCGCCCATACTATTTATGTTTGATTATCCCAAATTTCCCTGTGGAAAAGGTAAATGAATAACTATATAACAAGAAAAAGTTATTGAAAGTATTTTCAACATAACAGAAACCTACAGGCAGCAGTATTATTAAAAAAAGATTTCTGAATACAAATATACCAACTTCTGCTTTATTGCATTATGTTGTCAAAATAAAATGTAGTTATTTTCTCTTTCTTATGAGAAAAGCTAAATCAGAATTAAACATTTTCCTACCAAAATGACAACCAATGGTCTTTGACAGGTATGGAAAGATAATAACAAGTAGGCTTGGATGATAACAATTAACCAGGGTTTGATCTTCTTTACCTTAAAGGCAACGATTAAACCTGAAATGTAGTCCCACCATGTTAACTGGCTTTGGCAAGAGAGTAGAAATCGTATAACTACGGCTATGGACTAGACTGAATTATAGCTAGACATCCCAACCTTGGTTTCTACTTAGTATCTTGTGTAGGTAAGAGTTGAAAGGAGATCCTAATCATTCACTATCACTGTCACTTTTAAGGACATACGATGACAACAAAGTAAATGTGGAATTACATCCTCTAGAGCACTAATTGTTTTGACTAATGTGTGTCTGTTACCAGTCTGCAATCCACTCAGAGGACTTTTAACCTTCCTTTTAACCCTCCTTTTAAGTGCATAACCACTGTTTTCTGTGCTTGAGCCAGGTCAAATCTGGAAATACTTATAAATCTGCGAAAAATAAAAAGATTCCTACTTACACATGAGAAGTATTAATAAGGTAAATGGAGAAAAACAAAAAAGAGTAAAAGTCCCATAAAGTGGAGATAGATAAAAATAAGCAGAGAGAATGCTTCTGAAGAGAATAACAATGGGGTATTTTCAAGTATTTGTATACTTAGAAAACTTGACTTCTGAAGCCTCTCAGCAGTTAAGGAATCTAGCTAGGTTAATTCTTGAAAGAGTGGCTTTTTTTTTTTTTTAAGCAGGATCAGGTTATTTCAAAATTTTATTTACTTTTTGCTCTGCTTTCTAGCTTTCTAACTGACATTCATTAAAAATCAACTACATGATTAGTTAAAGCATGAATTTATGCTTAATTGTGCACAGTGCCATTATACCATTTTAATGATAATTCCTGTGTATTTTACTTGACAAAACCATTTAAATTTTATTATTATGATTCTCTATTTTAATTTACATATAAAAACTGGATTTTGAAATTTCTACTCAAAGTCTAACAGTGACCGATTGTTATTCTTATAGAATATAGTATAATAAGCAAGAAAGCAGCACATATTTAAGACTCTTCCTAAGTTCCAACTGCTTTATTCTATGTTGGTTCTTCATAAAGTTTTAATAAAATATCTAAAGAATATCTAAGGAAACACAGAAAATATCTGGTCACATTACTATAACACTTGTAATTTGGTTTAACAGGAAGTAAACTGTGTGATAGATGAAATTCAAGGTCATTCTTATACAGAACATCTATCATCTAACAGCTTTTGCTGGTAAACCAGGTTAATGCTAACATACCAGATTTCTGTATTCTTTTTTAATATTGTTTCTCCAGAAAAACAGATTTTCAGTTTAAAAATAACCTCTTAGCTCAAAATCACCGAGCACCATGAAAGCACTAAGAGGAACTACTGAACCGCTATATCATTAATTATTCTACAAAAATGTGATTCCTTTAACTATAAGATCATCTGTCTTTCAGACAATAAGCATTGCCACAAGGTATACAGAATTGATTTATGAATAAAATTTGTTTTCTGAGGAAGGTGACAGGTTTAATAAGGGATGAGATTTTAAGAAGACTCTAATTAATGTAATTAAATAATTACCCCTTAACTATCAGCCATGTAAACTAAAACTCATATTGTCATCTCTCATAAAGGAAGAAAACAAGACAGTACAAGGGAAATAAGAAATGCTAATACAATTTCCTAAAAGGTAACCTTATCAAGTTTATCTACCTGCTCCACAATATATATGTTCAAAAATAGGCTGTGATTTTCTGTCTCATGCAACTTTTTCCCAGAACTGCTGGACAGCTCTTACTATGATGACATATATTCTGAAGACCTTTCTAGGCTACCTCACAACTGTCTTCGTGATAAGTTCCTATATGAATTTTGATTAGCACTTAAGGAGTTGTTTCAACAGCAGCAACAAGATACCATGGGTAGTTTGGTGTATTTCCATGAAAACGGATCAACACTATTGGAATTAGGTCCCATTTAGACACAATGTAGATATGAAATGTGGGTTTCCTGCTGCAAAAAATGCGTATCACAGCCTGAATGTTATTTCTTCCAAGTCAATACAACAATTATAAAACTATCAGGTAGAGGTGTTCTATCAACACTATTTTCAAATGAATTCTCAGTGGACCTTGGCCCAGATGATGTTGCTGGAATGCAGATGGCAGATTAACATCTAGGAAAAAGTCAGAAAATATGTACATTGACAGTTTTGATGAGACTTTGGGTACAAAGTGCATGTTCACATGCTCTGTGTAGAAGCAGATGAAATGTTGTGCAGAAACACTTTGTGCACGTTTAACATGAAGCATTTTGGAAATTAATTAAGCCCATTAGCAAACCTCTGGTACTGTGTCATTTAAATATATGCAGTTCTCCTTTGCAATAGTAGTTTTGAAGATTTATTTGGGCTTCTGTCACGATAAGAGGGACAGAAGCTCCGTGTATCCAGTACAAAATGTCAGGTTCTTGTGTATCTTAAGTCAGAGAGGTTAATAAGCTGCATTCTCTGTAGTGAAATCAGTAGCAATGAGTTTGAATGAGTACTGAGTTTATCAATGTCTGGCAATGAAAAACCATCTATACTAAAGTAGCATTTCTTCAGACCATCTCTGAAATGCAGAGAAATCACTTTTACCAGACAAGTACATACATCTGTAGGGACATGACAATTTATGCCTAATCCCTGCTAAAAGACTTGCCATGAACTTCCAGACCGCAGACAAGACACATATGGCTACAGATAATCAAGAGTCACAGGATTATTTTTGCAATGCTTTACAAATAATTAAAAAAGAAAAAAAAAGGGTGAAAGAAAAGTCCATTCTATCGAGAAAATAGAACACAGAGATTTAATAATATATTTGCCTAGGATTTCCCAGCCACTGAATAGTTGAATTATAATATTATTTAGAACACTGAAACCTTCTTTTCTGATCAGGTAATGTGCTCTGATTTCTGAGTTATTAAAGAAAAAGAACAAAAATAATGTTTCTTAAGGATTAAACCAGATGCATATTAAGTTCTAGTTACACATAAAATCATTCCACTGGGAAAGACTCTCCAGCACATGTGGTAGGCTAAATTTGTCATGAGCCCTAACCTATTTTATGTGCTATACCATACCCCAGTCCCAGCTGAGACAAAACATGGTTTCTCACTTGAACTGGCATTTCTTTTTTTATGACTGTTTGATTAATTTTAAAAATAATTTATCCAGCTTTATTTTCAGTACATTTAATATGGATTTTCTTCAAAGAATGTGAGGATTTTTTTCTCCTTTAGGAAAGAACACTAGAGCACTTCCATGACCTTTTACTCAATGACTGCAGTATATATCGAATGGAAAAAATGGCTACTATTGCCTCGTGTAAATTATTCCTCTTTAGCTTACTAGTTCATGGGTCACAACTGTAACACTACAGGGTTTCCCCTTGAAGTTAGTGGCATTTTGGTTATGAGCAAGAAACTTTGCAGTTCAGGTGTCTCTCAGACTTGGAATATGCATTTTGATAAATGTTACTCATTATAAAGTATTTTTAGAAGTATTGTTGTTCCCTTGTTGAACAGAAAATACCTTATTCCTCAGCATAGTAGTGAGTAGGTATGCCAGGTTTTCTTACAGTATAGATAAATGTAATTTTTTATAAACTTATATTACCTTCCTAATGACTTAAATTCTAGAATGATGGTACATTTAAAAGTCCACACTTAGAGAACTGGGCACAAGACTGCAATGCCCAGGTCCCTCATAGTAGAAGGCACCTGACTGTTCTGAGATAAGATGGGATATAAGATCTGTAAAGGATGGAATATGACATATATTATCCATCTGTGATACTGCTGAAATAATTTAAACAAACCTTTAAAACCAGTTTCCTTCTTCTATGCATCTTTTTTCATCTGCATTTCAAACATATGTAAAGATATTCTATATAAACTGTGTTTTCTGTAAACTACTTAAAATGTCCTATAAAGATTTATTTCCTAAAAAGGTGACAAGTGCATATTATACAATGGACAGAGCAGGCACAAACTCTGAACCAGGTTGCCATGAAATGTGTAAAAATGAAAAAAACTTTCCTGCAGAATATAAATTCTACAGTCATTGTGATATATTATGCTCCACCTATGCATCATTTAGGTCCACCAATGCTTCTTCATAGGACAGACTTCAGAGTTTTGGGGTTTTTTTTTAGTCTATTAATTTTAAATGCAAAGAGTCCAGTGGTTTGAAAGTAGTTAGAAGGCTAGAAATCTTCGTTCAGAAGAAATTTCAGTTTCAGTAAGACGAATTATGTCAGCTCTCTTATTTTACAAAAGAGGAAAAGAAGTACATGAAATTTAACCCATACCAGATTTCTAGCCTGTGATTTGCACTGGCAAACACAGAGGACAAAAATCCTACTTTACTTTCTCTTGTTCTAGTGATTCCTAGAACTCTGCTTCATGACTAAAAAAGGCAAACATTTCTGCTTAGTGTGAAACACATCTTCCAAAGCACAGACATCAAATGAAATCTGACTTGAATCAGACTGTGAAGTGATCCATAATTAATTATTTTCATTTGTAAATTTCAAAAAAAAATCAGCATAAGCTTAAAGGGAAAGTTATCTGGTAGTGGATAATTGTTTTGTTATTCTGGTTGTTGTGTATTATTTTGTATTAATGCCAGCTAAAATCAGTTTTCCAGTTTGTATGGATGGAGTTGAATTACTTAGCAAAATTAAAAGGAGGCTGTGAAAGACATTTTTCTGTTTCTAGAACATAATCAGAATAAACCAGAATTTATTTTATATTCACACCTCTTCTGGTTTTGTATATACTTGTTAATGCAATAATAATTTCATTTATCTCCAATCATTTTCAGAGGCTGAGGTTTTTTCCCAGGTAAACAAAAAACTACCAGTAGTGAATTTTGCCAAAAGAAAAAGCAAGTGTTGTGGTGTCATTTGCCTTTAATAATTAAAAGTCTTTCAAGATGATAGTCTTGCAGGCATTTCTCCTGAAGTCACTAGAATTGCTCACATTTGTAAATTATTTTGACAGAAGGATTTTGATTGTTTTACAAAAAAATAAACAGGTTATGCATATAGCTGAAGTGTGAACCTATTAGTGTTTATTCAACATTTTACTACTGAAAAGGATGAAAAAGTGCAACTTTTTAAGTCATGATTTTATCTAGGACTATAAACTTGTTGGACTCACTTCTATCGCTAGACTCTGTTGTAATTGGTATGGGTTCACAGATGGTCTTTAGTTGAATACAAAACTTGGGAACGTTTTGGTAGTCAAAATATTATCTAATCAGCATATCTCATTAGTTACAACTCTTGTTTTGGTAGCTGGCATTCAAACAAAATACATTTTACACTGATCTTTTAATTGGATTTTAAGTTCATCAGTGATTAAACTGGATGGCATAATCTGATCTAACATTTTAATCACACATTATTTCAATTAAATTGAAATTGAAGACATGGAAGCTGTAAAAGTATCAATTATAAAAGGTGAGGGGGGTGAATGGGGTGGGGAGAGGGAGAGGAGATCCAAAAAACAAGTAAAACCTTTATAGGAGTCACAATTCAGCGGGGGCTAAGGAATGGCATTTTTTTTCCAAGGAAGATAAAGAGATTTACCTGTGAGAATCAACAAGACTACATAGAATGGTTAAAAAAGATATTTAGTAGGTATTTCAGACTGATGGTACCTGAGAGTTGCAACCACAATACAGCAGCAGATTGAAAAGAGTGAGAGGTTGAAGAGGGAGTTAAGGTAATAGAGGATGAAAGGAACAATGGCTGCTTGAGGAAGTGGGTTGGAAGGAATTCAGAAAGCAACTGATTCCTGAAGGATTAGCATTACAAGCATTGTGGTGAGCTAAGAGTGTCAGGATATTGTTGGTGAGATAGAGATATAACAAATGGGTTCACATGGGACAAGGGAAAATTCAAGACATAGAGGATACAGAACAAACAAAACAGGTATTGATAAATTGTCTTTTGGGCTTTTTTGTTTACTTTTTGTTTGGTTGAGGTTTTGTTCGTTTGTTTTTAGTAATACAACTGTTCTCCAAAGCCACGACATCGCTACTGTCAGGCTGCCTGGTTAAAGGGATAGCTTTGGTTTGTTCCGCAGACACAAAGAAGTAGGCAAGCAATGTTGGCAGCAGAACCAAAGGCAGGACACAGCACAGGATCCCCAGGTGTACACCCAGAGTCAGAGCAGACTTTTTCCTGTGTGTCCCAGGTGAGCCCGGGAGGCTATACATATGACTATATTTACGTCTTTACACATTTTCCACTAATGGCATTTCATTCTACCAGTGCATGCTGACTTATTCAAATGTAAATTGATTCACAGCAAGCTTCTAGGACTCTTGTCTTTGATAACTTAAGTCTTGTCTAGTGATAACTTAAGAACTCGAGAGCAATCAACAACTGCTTTCATCAGAATAACATCATTCTAACAGCTGAAGAGGCATTTTTTCTTCAAAAAAGTTGCTGAATCAGTTGCTGCTGACATCACATTAAGTTTTCAAAGCTTTAGCAGCAGCATTTCATATGATTTTCTCTGAAATCTGAAAGACCCCGCAAGTCACATAAGGACCACCAAGATTCTTCATAGTGGAACAAACCACAAAACTAAATGTATATAATTCTACACTGAGCAAAAGGAATACATTTCACAGATTTAACAATTGAGTTGATTTGCAAAGGAAGAAGGGCTGGGCTTGTGAAACTACTGAATTTCTGTGACAAATAAGCTAGACTAAGCTAATACTGAGATGAATAATGCTAAATCACATTTCAATGATAATAAAAGAAGCCAAATCAATTTTATATTTGTTATTTATATATTTTGTGTATATGTATGTATTCACACAATTACTGTGATTTTATATGTACTTATATCTACCGTGCTATATAATGTACAAATGTTACATATATTATACACCTAATAATATAATCACATACACCTTTGTTCATGTATGTGTAACATTCCTAGCAAGTCACACTCATGCTTTGCTCCTCTGCTATTCCTTACCCTCACCTGTCACAGAACTTATCGATAGTCAGGTGTTTAATGAAGATAATTTTAAAAAATAGTATCACTGGAAAGCTGAGAGATCAATACTTGTTATCAAGAGACAAATCTAGTATTTCAGTAAATCTGTCAAGAAGCAGCTTTGCAGCTGGACAGGACCTTTTAGCATAAAGATATCTTATTTATCAGGTTACTTAAAGACAGAGAAAATTACCACCAGTCAATTACTGAAAAAAAGTTATTTGCGAACATGTCAATTTATAATGTAAATTACCATTTTAAAGTCGCATCTGAAATACTTAAGAAAGGTGGCGATTAAATGAAATTCACTTTTAATTTAAATATTTTTCAAAATCTTCTGAAAAAAAGGTCTTTTGGAGTGTAGTATGGACAAAAAGAAAAGAGAGAAGACTATGCATTATTTTTCAAATAAATTAGTATTATTGAATTTCACTTCTGCATGAAGATCAAAAACTGTTGCCACATGTTTCTGTGCATTCTAGCACAGAATATAATATTCAAATCTCAACAAAATACTAGGATCCTTATGTATCAAAGCTGGTAAATTCCAGACTTTTTTCTTTCAGTAAATCATCAAACTGTCTTTATCAGACTGAATCTTTACTTTCTCAATTTAAACCAGAACCCATGTTATTCTAATACCCTGCCAAAACATTGTAACAAGGTGATACACATACACTTATTACATATTTTTTACCAAAACCCAATTTCTCCAGGTACACTATGGAATAAATGGATATGAAAAATGTTTTCAAAGCAGGGCCAAAGTCCAGCACTTTTGGAGTACTTTTCTTGTTCATGCTGAGAGAGCAATGAAATAAGGCACAAAGCTGGTTAAACTTGTTAGTGGCTGATTTTCCTAACTTCAGGGAAATATTTTAATTTGGAAAAAGAAATGGCAAAGAATTCTAAGAGTGGGGAGACACAGATGTATCAAGGGAGACATTGGTAGCAGAAGCAATCGAACGTGAATATAATTGTCTTGTCTAAGACAGACAAATGAAGTGTAACTGGAAAACAAAGGCAGGAGATTGAAAAAAGAAGCCAACAAATCCTGAGGGACTTGACCTCATGTTGGATGAGTAACACTGATTGACTTAAGACAATTCAATACATAAGACTGCTACAGGATTACATAAAAATTCCAGGTCATGTGGTCCAGAGGAACTGACAGAACACTCACACTACAGCCTTTTTTTGTCTTAGTTAAGAGTGTAGTCTTGACCAATAGGTTTTTGGTTATCTTTAGAGGACTTCAATACCTTCTCAAATCTCAGTAACTATCTGGTTTTCAATAATTAAAAGCTAAACTCTGGCCATAATTGTGTATACCATAAGCTACTACTATATAGTAATACCGAAGAAAAATACTAAAACTTTGAATAAATATCATTTCAAATCCATGATAAGGATAGCTTTCTTAATACACCGTCTTATCTCCCAAATAAAAAATCAAATCCATAGCATAAAAAATAGTATGCTCAGCTTTGTGAACATAACTTGTAGACGAGTTAATTTCGTATCTGGGTTATTTATTAAGACTTGGAAACTTTTTTAAATTTTCAGAAATAGATGTCTGCAACTGGAAATTTGTACACAAAAAAGTATTAATTTGACTGATAGTACACTCAGATACTTAAAGATTTTTTTGTATTATATGTTTTCAACTTGCTGTGAAGTGGTTCATACTTGTTCAAAAACCGAAAGGAGGGCAAACGTCCTGTCAGTTCTATTCCCTTCACATCTAAAGAAATCAGCATAAAAGTAAAAGTAATTCCGACCATTTCTGAAAAAAAAAAAAAAATCTGTTAGAGAAATATTCACCTTTTTCCCAAGAACAACAGCTTTCTGTACCACAGATTGCACAAACTGAACTGGATTGTAATTATTGCTCTCAGGGGAAGGTGCTTGCTATATCGCACCTCTTTGATTTGCGATTCTTTGATTTTGTAGCCTCTTATCTGTTTCATAATTCACACTCTCCTTGCTTTCCTCAGCAGCAAATATATTTTACCTCAATGGCAGACCATGCCGAAAATGAAAAAAAAAAAAAGAAGTGTCCTTTATGTTCCCCCTAACTTTTTTGCTCAGTACTTTTATGTTCATTTTGATTGTGGATGGTTAGTACTCAGGTACTGTCAGTCTGTATGCTTTTGGCGCAACATAGTATCATACAATTTGGCACTTATATTTGTCCCATTGTAGATAATTTTGAACTCTCCTTGCAATTTTGGCTTTGTTTCCTATGGGTATGTAGATAGCAAGATTGAGTGTTACATCTTGGAAGCTTAGCATGCGTGTTGATGTTTGGTGGGTATTTTGTGAAACATGCTCAGGTATCAGAAGGGTTGCAAATAAAATGCTTCAGTTCCTTTCTCTCTCTCAGTTGTGAACTTTAGGGAATTGCTAACAGCCATAGCCCTTTTTATTGTCTTCTCATCTGAGTCAGAACAAACAGCCTGTTTGCACCTAAGCAAATGTTTTTAAAATGTTCCCTTATCATAGAGCGAGAAAAAGAATGCCACTGAATGATTTTGTCCTTGCTGACATGGAATGAGCTGGGCAATAGGTGGTCCTTGCAGAAGTGATGAACTTTTTTAGACATAGACACAACATGTTACTGAAGGAGAAAACTAACATTTTCTTTTCTCCTCTTTTCACTCCTAATTTCACAGTATCCAAACTTAACCAGATGCAAACTTCGATGATTTTTATATCTAGGAAAGATGGATCTTTTAATGTCTGAACTCACTGCTCCCCAACTACTTATCTTGTTATGCTCATTATGCAAATAATTATTCTCATTTTCCGTAACAAAGTACGGTCATACAAGGACGGTTTTTGATAACTACTGAATTAATGATAAATTCCTAGCAATGGCACCAGAATGAAGAACTGTGGTCCTGGTCTAGTAATAAGAAGGTTCTGCTAATTCTTTTATGATATAGGAAAGATCAGGAAATACATGAGTTCTGTGGTATTTTGAAACAAACATTCTACCCACTGCCACTTCAAACTGATTTTATAAATCTCAGAAAAAAAGCATGGAATCTTGTCAGGATATTATTATTCAAAACCAACCAAACAGAAAGCCCAACAACAGCAAAAAAACACATCAAAAAATGACCACCTGTATTTCTAAAGGTCAAGCTTTTAACAATATTAAAAATAGTTTAGTAAGTGTTAATATGTTATACTTCCAGCTTTAATTAATTAAGTATGGATTAATGCTGGAGTGATAAACAACTGAGTTACTAGGGAATTCTTTATATGACAAATTCTGTAATTTCTTTCGGGGGAAAACTGTGAAAGCACAATAAAATTCTTTTGTTACTGAACACCATGATTCTTGCAACAGTTATAAATTTAAATTAATGACACAGAGCTATCAAGACTCAGCTTGTACTGGAAAGTACCATATACCTGCACGTGAAAGCTATACAGTATGGAACAGGCATTCTTGCAATAAAACTTTAACAAAATAAGGAGAAATAGAGGCTATCAAATGTGTCTGTGTAGCCACCAGGGTGAAGCAGTGGTAACTTACCATTTTCCTAGATAAATGTTATATTTTTAATATTCTTTGCTTGCATCCACCCACCTACCGAGAAGACAAATGCACAAACAGAGCAAGTTACTAGTCATTAGCTTAAATATAAATCCATTGTGTCAGATTTCATGCTCCTCACTGACCAGAAATCAAAATATGCTCACATCTTCTGTGCTTCTGAAGATAAATAAATTTACTTGTAAAATGTCACAAATCATGTTAAAATAGTTATTCAGACAATTTGCATACGTTTTTATTTTTTGGTCTGCTAGAATATTGTAAAAAAACTCCCATAACAGTAGAACTTTCTTTTAACACAGCTGTTTACATATTTATGCCATGAAACCACGTATTTTATTTCTTGAAAAGAGCTCTACATTTCAATGTTGGGTTTTTTAATATTCACAGTAAGAATTTTCGAAGTGAGAGAGGAAGCATCTTGTCACAGATCGAAAAAATCAAACTTTTTATTTTGTGTCTTGTGTAAATACAAGAACAAACTAGATGCTTATTAATTTGGTGTGGGCAGATGACAACAAGGCACAATGATACATTGCACCAGCTGTGAAGACTGCACACAGATTTTTTTCGCCCCATCAGTCCATTTTCGTATTATCGAGAAAACATTCCAAGTGTCAGAAAAGGTGTCAAAAGATAATAATAGTGAGAAGTTAGAATTCATTATTTCTGAAGCTTAAAAAACTTTTACCTGGTTTACATTGTAATCATGCTTCCAGGTGAGAGAAAAAGAAAGAAATTTAAGAAGTTTTATAGCTATTCCAGTTACCTTTTATTAGTCCTTCTTTTGGAGACAATGAATTACTTTTAAGATATTTGTGAAATTGCATCACAAATAGTATACCACCATGATAGAATACACTATTTTAAGTTTGAAGGACACGTACTCTTTATAAAACAGACATGTTGAAAATAAGGATTTTAAAATTTAGATAGGATAAAGGCCAAAAATAAAACCAAACCCAAAATCAAATCAAAATATCTCCATTATCTCGAGTGGGTTTTGTTTTCCTTTCTCCTCCATTATGAACTGAATGTGTTCTTTGCCCAAATATATTATCATTTTAGGAAATAGTGAAGGTAGCAAGATGGGGACATAACTCAGATATAGTCATTAAGGAGAGACAAGAAAAGAAAAAATAAAGCTAATTCCCCCTAAAAAAGGAAGTACAGAAATAGTAACTGTAAAGCAAGCTGTTTTTGTCACAGTTGCACTTCAAAATTCTGAAGTCCATGCAAAACATTTTGGCAAGTCTAATCTCATAATTCTATTCACTATAAAACTTAAAGAAATCAAAAATGGAGAGACAATACTTGACAAATACAGGAAAAGATATCATCAGATTCAGGTACTTACAGAATATATTTTAAACATTATCACTGCTACCATCTGATTGTTTTTGTGATGACAGTGTGCTGCATAGGACTCATTGACACTTTTCCTTCCAGAATCTTTCAGAATTAAATGTTCTTCCTCAGGAAGCTGGCTCTATACAAACTTTTCCATTAGCTACAAGCAAAATTAAGGCTGCATAGCAGAGAAAAACTAGATTGAATTACTTCTAAAAATTCCTTCTGCAATCAATAGCACCACAAAATACCCTAGTAAAAAAACTTTTAATCGAAGTATATAAATAATACCAGAAAATGTTTTCTGATATTACCTCATTTACTACTTATTTCAGTGGCCTAGCTGTTTGGGTTTTTTTTCAGAAACCTTAAAAGGCTCATTAAGCTAGTTTTATGTAATTTTACTGGATTTGGACATTTAACCAAATGAGCTTGAATTCCATTTTACATGCACAATGGAATTTGCTTTAACTGCCACTCTCTAAGGAAAATAAAAATTCCAATAAAGTAATAATTTTGATTAGTAGAGACTCTTAAATGTACGTAGGTTTTTGGTAAGCAATTTTTGTTTATAATTTTTTTTATAAGGATGCTGTATATTTAGGAAAAAAAGCTAACATTTTCTTTCTCAGTAAATGGAAAATTAACATGCTTCCAAATATACATTTTCAGCTCCTCTTAAGCTGTATTTGCAAATTCAGATTGAATGGGCCAAACAAGTTTAATAAAAGTAGGTTTGGTAAGAAGTAGTCTAGGGACAGGTCCATTTTCAGCTTGCTTCCTGATAATGTACCAATTCTGTCTGTGGTAGACTTAAATTCGGCAATCATCCTTCACTATTGTAACCACACTGACAATGTCCACTTTCTATGGAATTATTTGCCCTCCACATTTCTTTGAGGCTCACTGCTATGAATTGATCTAGCTACTGAACTATATAAAACCATTAAAGAAAATAAATACTCAGTGCAATCATTCTGTATGGAGTGAGACTGTGGTCAAAACGCCCAGGTTGATGTCACTCTGAAGTGACAAAATTCAGTTTTCCCACCTCATTGCCAAAGAGCTGTGACATATTTTGTGATGGAATATTTCTACTTTTTTTTCAGTTAAATAAGCTTCCTTTTGCATAAATTAATTATTTAGGAAAATTATATAGAAAAACATCGAGCCGTAAGAATATGGCTTCTTAGACTATCCAGTAAGATGTTATTCTTAGTTTTAGGTTTAAACCAACTGAAGAAGAGGAAGACCGCATTTTTTTCTTAAGGAAGGAGGTAGAGGAGAATAAAACATCCACATAGAGACAGGAAAAATACTGAAAAACTTCTGATCTTGCTCCCCCTGTTGAAGAGCACTCAGACCTCATCACTGTGATCTCCATGGCTATGAAACTTCAGGGACCTGTCCTCTGAGATGACTCATATTGGATCTGTGGCACTAGATATGCAGGTAATTCAGTAGAAAATTCTTAAGAGATTACTGTTTTATATATGTAGTGATCAGTATTGATACTGGTCTGATATTGATCAGTCTTGACCATTCCCCTAACAGCAACTTCTCAGTCAAAGATATACATATGCATTTAGATATCTATCTGTCTATCTATCTATATAGATATATGCACACACATTTACATGTAGATGCATATACACATATATTAAATGCAATATAAGTAACTGTGCATATTTGTGTATGTTCAGCTCCAAGAGAGATAAAATAAGTCAATACATTGTTTCTAGCTCGTACATAGTTCAAATAGTTGCTAGTTCTGTTGGGACTTTTAAATATATGGACATAGGTTAGCAACAAAAAATGTGGTAATATCATATCCATGCCTTTGCACTTATAGAAGCTTCTGCATAACACAGAGCACAGGGATTCTGACATTGCTCTGTGCACTTTTTCCTTTCTGTTCCATCTTCATCCAACTTACATTTTGTTCTTTTCGTAGAAAAATTGACAATTTAAGGACCCAGAGTTAATATTACAACAAAAACACAACAGTAACCTCAATCTTCTCTTCCATGCTTTTTTGTCTCAGAGGAAGACGGAAACAAGAGCAATGGTTTGAGTAATTTGAAAGCATAGCTCCTTCAGGAATCATAAAGTCAGTGGCCAACCTAATAACACTGAGCAAAAGAATTATGAAATTAATTATTCTTTGTGCCTTCTGATCCCAATAAACAAGTTGAATTAGTTTTTGTTTTTCATGTTGAGAAGATCAGTAATCAAAAAGAAACATACCATGTTTCTCCAAAGAGGGAGAAGTGTAGCTTTAGTTGCTAGCAATCAGTGGGTAAAAACTTAAAAGTAAGGTCACTCACATGTGAAAAAGGACTGATACTCTACTTAAGGTAGGTATCCTACATTTCTGCTATTACAACAGGAGTTATCTTGTCTACTTTTTAAAACAGACATTTCAATGAAATTTTATCCATTAGATTGCCAATCTTACATTTTTAGTAGCTTCCTTTATCCTACTGACAAAGTGTGAATGATTGGATGACTTGGATTATTAAGGTATACCATGAGAGGTGAAAAATAGAGCTATGTATCTGCTCTGCTCTTTCAGGAGCACAATAAAGTTATTACTGAAATTTCAAATGAAACATAAGCCTTACAAGGCCTTTTCTAATAACTACTCTTCAGAAAACTATTTTGAAACCCCTTGATAAAATGTTTAGCTAGGAAATATTTGCTGAAGAGACACTGATATCAAAGACAAGCATTTAGAAATTCACTTGTTGTCGCACTGTGTGAATTTAGTAGAAAAAATTCTTTGGTTTGTGGTTGCATACACTAGATGGCACTGATAAAGTATTGCCCAATTAACTAAACATCTTAAAATGTTTTTTTTATTTGGAATACTTTATCTCAGAATTTAGAAAAGATATTAAATGAGATAGCAATATTGTTTTGCCACAAATAAAAGTAAAAAGGAAAAGTAAAGGAAGAAAGGGAAAAATAATTTAGGATTGTCCCTGCATATTTTGTAAACCTAGCAGTTTCTGAAGATTGGCTTCCTCCAGCAGTTACACAGACACACTGCACACACCGTTAGAGACATAGCATTGCTTACTCCAAATGGAAGTAGCCTAAATTTACACAAAACTGCGAAAACTGCGGTTTTGGGGTTTTTTGTTTTAGGTGGGTTTTTTTGGGGGTTGGGTTTTTTTTTGCATCATCAGTGTGTGTTTTACCTTAGGAACGGAGGGTATTTAAAAGAGTGATTTGTCTTCCAGTCCATTAGCTCAATCAAAGCAAAGCTTTTTGCCATTCTGATTTCTACTGAGCTGGGCAGGGACTTAAAGCAAGACCCTCATGCAAGGAGTGCACATCTTGCTTTGTGCTCTCTCCCAGAGTATTCAGAAAGGTTATCCAGGAGTATGGATAACACATCTGTAACGTTTATCTCTGCTAATGCTGGGAGAGAGACAGACTTTTCTGGATGTTACTACCAGAGGGGGAACCCCAATTGAGTGCTCTGAGCTGCCCTGCAGCAGAGCTTTGTATCCCCAGGTGCTGGTTTCTGTCACTACTCCCTAAAATTGGTCTCTGTTACTACTCCCTAAAGTATATATTTTTGTATATAGTCAATCAACATACATCACAATTCCATTTAAATAAGAGGATCTCCAAGAATCTGAAAGAATACTGCTAACTATGTGCATAAATGTAAGTCATTACCTGTTGCATGTAGTTACCTCATTTGCTAAGGACAACCAAATGCATTATTGCATTTCTTGTCATAAAAAATGTTTTCTTTATAAACTATTATTTTACGTAGTAAATATGACATGATCTTTAATCCTTGAAGATAGATAAGGTTATAATTTGGTATCTGAGGCATGTTATTTCCCTATGCTTGTTTGCACTCATTTTAGCATAAACAACAAGACTTATTTGAGAAAATGTGTGGAACAAGCAAGCAGTTATGCTATGGTTTACCTAATAGGTTTTTTTTTTAATTAAAGAACAACAAAAACCACCAAACCAAAACAGCTGAGCTGTAATTTTAGTAATTAGATATTTAAAAGCTCTTTTTAAAAGCACTCTACAAAATATTCATTCTAACTAGACAGAACTCCCTTTACACATACAGCACCTATCTCTAGGCCAGTTTTACACCTAATAACAAGTAATTATATCTGAAGTAGTGAAATACATTGGCTAAGTGCCATTCTTGAAAGGATATAATCCAAATGCTCTACCACACTCAAGTTTTCACACTGTCCTTTGTTCTTTTTAGCTCTAAGCACTGGCTAACTGTAATTCTCATTGTTGAAGAATTCCTGAAGACACAAGAAAATAAATATATATCATATATTATTAAACAAAAAAAAAATAGATTGTCATGATGCCCTGATGCTCATTTTAACTAACACCACATCTCTTCTTATACAGACTTTCTGGATAGAAAACCTTCTCTCAGACACTTTGGTATAAGCTAAGAATAGCATTTCAAAGCCTTAATTTTTAATCCCTTTGCCTTCTATATTTTAAGCAGGTGCTTTAATGTTATCTGGTCAAATACACAAATCAGAATTATTCTTACACTCAGTGTTGCTCTTGAGAAGGTTTGTACAACAGTTAAGAATCATTTCTTTTTCAGCTGTGGGTATCTCAGCTCATTCACCAGTTAAACTACATGTTACTACTCATCCCTCTACTGGAAAGTGTTTGACAGCAGCTACTCTGGAAAGCACAGGGCAGCAATATGGAATTAAGCAAAAATAGGTATGTGGTTATACGAAAAGTCAGAAAAAAAATCATGTATTATTAGTTGTATGCAATGTGCACAATTTCTAGGGATGTATCTAGGAATTCCATTCCCAAAGAAGCATGAAAATACAATGTGTCTCAGGGAGGTTAATTATTCTTTGAATTTCCGTTACAATGGACATTAGCATTCATTCTATGTGGTAGCCCTGCTCTATGTGCTTAAGAAACCTATTACTGTAGGCCAAACTGGAAGAAAAAAACCAAGTAGTTCTTATATGTGGATGTTTAAAGTGTAAAAAAACCCCAACCAGCCAATCAAAACAAAAAAGAAATCCAAATGCAAAGTATTTAAATACAGGAGTCATTTGCAGATCCTAAACTCTTATTAATTTGTCTTGATCCGATACTACCGGTCTAGCAAGCCTCCAGCACTTTCGGTTAGCTGATATGCAGATAAGCTTGGTAAAATATTTTTGCAATTACAGACTTATACCATGACTGTATTATAACCTGGGAAAAAAAGCACCATGTACTAAAAAAAAAGATGTTTTAACAATATTAGTTAGCTTTATTGAAACTGATTTAAACTAAAAAGAAATAGAACTAGAAGTCTTTAGCATTTTGAAGAAAATATTCCATCATACTGTAGGTTCTCATATTTAATTTTCTAATCAGCTTAAGAGTAACGAAATGGGTTCATTTCAGCTGCATGCACTCAAACGTCATATCAATTTACACTACAGCTTGCTCATCACATCAACAGGTTTATGATTTTGCCTTACAGTACATAAATTGACTCAAAAATAAAAGAATGACTGAGAGATTAAGCTATTCTCCTTGGTCCAACACCTTGAACTTCTCAGACGTCTTTGTACAAAGTACAGAAACAAAGTTCTCAGACCTTCAAGCACTTCAGCTACTGTATCAGGAGCCAGGTAGTTTTGTCATGAGCAGTGCAAAGAAAAGATGGCCATCAGGAGGTGTTTTGCATGTTTTTTAGGAATCAAAGCGTGCTAATTTGACCTGTCATGTTTTCGGGACAGCCACAGAAACAAATATAAGTTCCATGCAAGGACAGGTGGTACTGGAAAGGATGGCTGAACTGGCAATGGAGAGAAAAATATTAAAATTAAAAATATAAGCAAGCAGTAAAAGAAAACAAATAACGAAATATTTAGCACAGTTTTTACAGAAGGTCATATATTTTGATGTGGTTATTTCAGTGTGAATAACAAATGCTTCAACAGGGTAGCAAGGAGGGCACACAGCAGGCTTGTTACTCTACACTTAAACAGAGAAGACTTTGACCTCTTTAGGGATGTGCTTGCTGGAGTGGATGGGTTTTATCCATTCATGGGTTTTATCTGGAGGGAAGAGTGATCCCGGAAAACTAGTTAATACTAAAAGATCCCTTCTTTCAGGCTCAGGAGTGATGTATCCCAACAAAAAGGAAGTCAGGCAAAAATTTCAGGAAACCTGCATGGATGAAGTAAAAGCTGCTGGACAAACTCAAACAGAAAAAGGCAGCTTACAGAAGGTGGGAGCAGGGACATGCAGCCTGGCAGAAATACAGAAAGATTGTCCAAGCTGCCAGGGATCAGCCTAGGAAAACTAAAGCACTGCCAGAACTAAATCTGGCCAGGGATGCAAAGGGCAACAAGAAAAGCTTCTATAGGTACGTTGGTGATAAAAGGAAGACTAGAGAAAGTGTGAGCCCTCTCTGGAAAGAGAAGAGAAGAAAAGAAGAGCTGGTTATGCAGGACATGGAGAAGGCTGAGGTACTCAATTGCATTTGTCCCTTGGTCTTCACTGCCACGTGCAGTAGCCACGTTGACAAAGTGGCCAAAGGCAAAGGCAGGGCCTTGGACAACGAAGAGTGTAGAAGATTGGGTTTGAGAACCCCTAAGGAACCTGAGGGCACACAAGTTGATGGAAACTGATGAGATGCATTCATGGGCCCCTGAGGGAACTGGCATATGCAGTGGCTAAGCCACTATCCATCATGTTTGACAAATTGTGGCAGTCTGATGAAGATCCCACTGACTGGAAAAGCAGAAAAATTACCCCCATTTCCAAAAAGGGATGTAGGAAGACCCAGGGACCTACAGACCAGTCAGTCTCACTGCTGTCCCTGGCAAGATCATGGACCAGATCATCCTAGAAATTGTGCTAAGGCACATGGAAAGCAAAGAAGTGATTGATGGCAGCCACCATGGCTTCACTAAGTGCAAAAAAGTGCCTGAAAAATGTGATGGCTTTCTATGATGAGGTTGGAGTGATGGTGAATAAGGGAAAAGCAACTAATGTCATCTACCTGAACTTGGGCAAAGCGTTTGACACTGTCCCATATAACATCACTGTCTCTAAAGTGGAGAAACATGTATTTGATGGATGGACCACTTGGTGGATAAGGAACTGGCTAAATCACTGCACTCAGAGATTTGTGGTCAATGACTCAATGTCCAAGTGGAGAACAGTCATCACAGTTCTCATCAGTGGCATTCCTCAGCAACTGGTATTAGAGCCAGTACTTTTTAACCTCTTCGGTGACAGGGACAGTGGGACTCAGTAAACCCTCAGCAAGTCTGCTGACAGCACCAAGTTTTGTGGTGCAGTTGACACACTGGAGGGCAGAGATGTCATCCAGAAGGACCTTGATGCGCTGGAGAGGTGGGCCCATACAAACCTCATGAACTGCAATAGAGCCAAGTGAAAGGTGCTGCACTTGAATGGGGGAAATCCCAACCAAAAAATAGGCTCAACTAAGAATGAATTGAAAGCCATCCTGAGGAGGAGGACCTGGGGGTGTTGATTGACAACAAGCTCAAATATGAGCTGGCAATGTGCACTCACAGCCCAGAATGGCAATCATGTCCTGGGCTGCACCCGAAGCAGTGCAGCCAGCAGGGTGAGGGAGGGGATTCTTCCCCTCTACCCCACTCTGGAGTTCTGCATCAAGGTGTGGAGCACACAAGACAAGAAAGATGTGCATCTCTTGAAGTTGGTCCAGAGAAGGGTCATAAAGGTGGTCAAAGGGCTGAAGTGCCTCTCCTTTGAAGACCAGCTGAAAGAGATGAGGTTGTTCAGCCTGGAGAAGGAAGTTTTTGTGGAGATCTTATTGTGCCCTTCCAGTATCCTAAGGGAGCCTGCAAAAAGGCTGAAGAGGGACTTTTCACAAGGGCCTGTAGTGATAGGTCAGGAGGGAATGGCTTCAAACTGAAGGAGAATAGGTTTGGATTAAAGGCTAGAAAGAAATTCCTTACTTTAAGGGTGGTGAGGCACTGGAACAGGTTGCCTAGAAGAGCTACATCCCTAGAAGTGTTCAAGATGAGGCTGGATGGGACTTTGAGCAGTTTGGTCTAGTGGAAGTTGTCCCTGTCCATGGCAGGACGGCTGGAACTACATAATCTTTATGCTTTCTTCCAACCCAAACTATTCTATGATTCTATGTTTCCTGTGGAGAAGGATGCAAAATATATCATCATTTTGTTAAACAATGACAAGCCTCAAATCGTGACTATTTCTAGAACAGATTTAGATTTTTTTATAACTGATGTGATACCTTTAATAACTGATAAGTTTTGAATTGAACCCACAAAGTTTCATACTGATGTCCCCTTTTTTCCCTCAGAATAGGATGGCATAGCTTCATGCTTCATGGAAAAAACTGGACTTAATATGACCTAATATACTTATCCTTCATTTTTGCATTCTGCAATTGAATTTATCAATTGCTTGCCAATTACAAAAATTAAAAAAAAAAAAGGAAATAAAATCTTAATCAGAAAATGCTGTATATACATTAAAGAGTATACAAATTATTTAAACACAGAACAGTTTATTTCCCTTCTATTCCATCTCAGACAGGCAGTTATTGTGAGATGAAGAATGGTTAAGAATTCTGTAACTAGAGTTTTAACTTTAGCACAGCTCTACTTGCATTTAGGCACAAGTGCTTGAAGAAATCCAGCATACCTAGAACACCGGTTTTGAGATTCTCAGAAGACAGGAGCCAATAGCTTCAACTAATAAATTATGAATGAGAAAAGGAATTGATTTTTCAAAGTCTTAAGTGCTTAAGAAACTTCAGACATTTTTGAATACAGTGCGTAAAAACAGAAATGTACATTTTCAGATATCTCTAGACATGCATATATGTTTCAAAATATTGTGCTGCTTATTTCTTATTCTTGTAACTCAATTATTTTAGGAAATTTTACCTCAAAGATATATTATGTGGAATGAAAAAAAAAATTATTAAAGAGAATTGGTATGCAAACACTGTATTTTATAGATAATTGAGGAAAAACCCGAGGAGCTCATTTGAGTCATTACTACATAGTTAGAAAGAGGAAAAGAAAAGTACTATCTACGATTTTTTTTTTTTTGGAAGACAAAATACTGCCATTGAAATAGCACTATATAAATGCATTAATATGCAATGCAATATTGAACTAACACAGATTAACTGAAAAAATCGTGAGGATTTTATGTATAACCATAATGTTTATCCTAATGTCCATTTTTCCCCCTTTGAATAGGATAGCATAACTTTAACCCAATATGATAAAAAATTGTCATAATGGGATCTAGTATATTTACTCTTTGAGCATTTTTACAGCCTGCTATTGAACTAATTCTCCCAATTGCCTTATCTAACTCAAATTTTACTTTGATTAACAAAACCTGTGAATTAGTAGTAGGTTTTTTTTAGTTCAAGTAGTTGAAAAATTCAGTGAAGTTGAAAAATTTCGATGAAGCTTGACATGGTGGACTGTTCAACTAGCATTTCACAGCACATCTATTATGTTATTTTCATACCACTTTTGTGGACTTTTTCTTTTATTTTACATGCTAATAAACTTAAATTTTAAAGACCATGAAATATTAAATATTTCATGCTATTTTAAAACACAAGTGTCACATGCTTTTTGCCTTAACTGGACGTTGTTTAGCCTGGAATGGAGGACTACCAAATTACAGAGCTGATCAGTTTAAGCTGTTATTCACAAACTCAAAATTGTTAATTACAGCTGAGATTGAAACTGTGAGAAATGTCTCATGATTTTCAGGCAATAAAGGTGCAAATTGCTTACCCTAGCAGTACATGAAACAGAAAAGAAGGCTTTTAATTTTAGTAAGACTTATTTAAATAAAATCCTTTGAAACTGGCAGCAAGGAGTAGCAGAGAACATCTTTCCCTCTGCTAAAAAAATAGAAAAAAAAACAGCAAAAAGCAATAAAAATGTGTTCTTCACACTTTTTTATTCTTTAAAAAATTTTCTAGTGACAAAAAATTTTAATTTATTCATATTTTGAATTTCAACAGATTATACTCATCATAGATGAGAAATCTCAGCTCATTTTATTGTTACTGATAAAGAAACAAAATAATCTGAACAAAACACTAAATTAAAAAAAGTCTGAGATACTAAACGCCAGTCTTGACCAGACCCTGGAGAACAGATGAAAAGCCTGGAGTGAGGCTGACATATACTTGTTGATAAAGAGTCAGCTTACTGAATACTCAAGCAAACCAGACATAAATAAATCTATGTGCCCTAAGGAATGCACCCACAAGCTAGTGGCCAGCATTTCAGGACCACTAATTTTTGAACAAACATAGCAATTGGAAGAGGTGCTTGAGAACTGGTGCATAGCACATCCCCCTTCCTTCAACAGGGGCGGGAAGGAGGACTGAGGAAACTACAGGCTCGTCTGGCCTTACCTCCAGAAATGGGAAGATTATAGAACAACTAATCCTGGGAACTCTTGCCAGACACAGGAGTTATCTAGAGGTGATCAGGAGTAGTAAACCTGGATTCACTGAGGGGAAGTCATGCTTGGCGTATCTGGTAACCTTTTACAATCAAATGACAAGTCTCTAGATTAGGGAAGAGGAGTAGATATTGTCTACTTTGAATTCAGTAAACCTTCTGACACCTTCTCCCACAACTTCCTCATAGTAAAGAGGAAGTAGTATGGGCTGGATGAGCAGAGAGTGAGAAGGGCTGAGAGCTAGCTATGTTAACAGACCTAAACAACAGTAAAATATAGGGTAGTGATGAGCAGCATACCCCAGGGGTAAATAGTGGGTCCAAACATGTTCAATGACTTTATTAGTTATCTAGATGATAAGGCAAAGGGTAGCCTTAAAATGTTTGATTATGATAAAAGACTGAGAGGAGTGGATAACATGCCAGGTGGCTGTGCAGCCATCCAGATCTTGTAGGGTTGAAGAAATGATCTGATAGCAACATCATACAGTTCAACAGAAAGCAGTGCAAAGTTCTGGACCTCAGGAGGAATACTGTCAGGCATACGGGATCCATCATGGGCATTATTCTTCTTCAAAACTACTTTACAGGGAAGGCTATAAGGGATCAATTTTCACATGGAAACAGCAATCCGTCCACAGCACTAAGAAGGCCAGTAGAGCCTTCCTACAGTGGATTAGGTGGGACATTTCCAGCAGGTCAGGGAAGGTGGTCCTTCCCCTCTACTCAGCACTGGTGAGACCACACCTAGAGTGTTCTGTCAGCTTTTGGTCTCCCAGTACAAGAGAGACATGTAGCTACTGGAGTGCACCCAACAAAGGGCAACAAAGATGACTTAGGGTCTTGAGAAACTCTCCTATGCAGGGGGGCTGAGAGAACTGGGAACGTTCAGCCAGGAGTAGAGAAGTTTTAGGATGATGTCTTTAATTTGTGCAAATACATGGGATGACAGTGTAAAGAAATTAGAGCCAGGCTGTTTTCAGTGGCACCCAGTTGTAAGAGCCTGATAGAAAGAGAAAGGCTTCAAAAAGTGCTTCGGCATTATGCCTGCTTATCATAATCACTCTTGAACACCTGAAAACTACGTGCAGGATGGACTGGCAGTAGCCTGCCTTGAGGCCCATAAAAAGGAAGGTGAATATGGTGCAAAATGTGGCGGGGAAAGTGAAGGGCAGAATCCTTGACCTTTGCCTTCCCCGCCCCCACCACCGTTGCCTGCTGCGAGACAGCCTGACACCTCCGGGAGCCAATGTCACCTCCCTGAGGGAGAACCCCTCGAGCCTGATCCTGCACCCCTGGACCAAAATCACGAGGATCGGGCACTGCGCCTGCATCTTGGAGGACAAGCTGCTGCATTCCAGCTCCAGAGATTGGCAAAGGAAGGTAAGACACTTCAAACAGCAGGGAAAAAAAGGCAAAAACTGCTTCACTCCCTCCACCTTGTCTCAGCAGCAAAAAAGGTAGCACAGTATGGTGGTGACCTATCCTGTGCTTTTTAAAGTAACCTTAGCTTTTTCTCTACTTTTCATTTTCTTTCTCTTTGCCTCTCTTACTATTAAATAAAAATATAGCAATTTTTTGGTATCAACAACTAACCTTATTTAGTTTTAATCACTTTTTTTTGGGAATATTTTGAACCTTCAAAATTCTTTCTGTTTTATACACAGAGACTTAGTTTTCTTTGTTCTTCTGGGTTTAAACCAGTTCGTAATACCAGTGACCCGACAAGAGACAATGGGCACAAACTGAAATACAGTTACTTCCATCTGAACACCAGGAGGCACTTTTTCGCTGTGGAAGTGACTAAGCACTGGCACAGGTTGCTCAGAAGGGTTGTGAGCTCTTCTTGAAGATACTTAGAAGCTATTTGGACATGGTCATGGCCAGCTTTCTGCAGGTGACCCTGCTTTAGCAGGGAGGTTGTACAAGGGTCCCTCCCACCCTTCAACCACCCGTTTCCGTGATTCTGTTACTTAGTGACCCTGTGGAACACTATGATTTTAATAGTTACAATAAATTGGTCATCAACACTTGTATTATATGCCCTGTGAACCTTGACCAATCTTCCCAGGTTGAATATTGGTAAATGACTAACACAAGGGATATGAATAACATGTTTCAGTATCAAAATATACACTAGTTCTCCCAGTCACTGTGAATGTAGAACCTAGCTCATGCATACAAACGCATAAGCTAGGTCAGATCCACGGCATCTCACTTCTGCTAAAGGGCTGTATGAGAGAAATGAGTTTATGGAGGGTTATTTCTCCCTGACATAGTATTTTACCTTCTGGCAATACAATTTTAGCTTCTGGCAATTGCCATTTAGGGACAGAGAATAGGTAAAAGTTAATAAAGTTAATAAAGCTATACATGAGGTTGCAGTTTGGAAGAGATACCTGGTATTTCTTGTTACTTCTATCCAGTATTAACAACTAATACAGTGTAATTAGTAGTGTGTAATTTTCTAAGACTTTTTTCTTCTACTTTACAATATTTGTGCAGGTTTCAGTGCTGTTGAAATCATAAGTCATTAATGGTGACTGACAAGTGAGAGGTATCTAAAGATAGTTTCCTGAGAATGAGGGAAATAAGTTTTAAATACAAGAGATTGTAATTTTTTTCAGCAAAATGGGCTTTTGAACATGGGAAGAGGGAGGAGAGGGTTAATTCAGTGATAAAATAAGAAATAGGCCAGTGAATAAAGTGCTTCGTGATCAGAATCAGGGAAAGAAAGAAACAGCATTTGCCAAAATGCAAAATGAAAGTCTTTAACACCTATCAACTTCAAAATCTTTTTGTTGCCACATTTTAAACCTGCTATCCATACACTGACTCCATATGAATCTTCAAATTATCTTGTTTCTATGTATTCATAGTTACACGAAGAAACAAGAAATTTGATAGCACAATAAAACACTCCTTCAGTGTCAAGTTAATTGGCAGTTCTTCAAACAAGGGACTGTTTCTCAACAAAAGGTAGTTGAAACATATAAAATAAGAGCATACTTTCTTGCTGAAAGCATGAACAAATATAAGTAAGAGCAGGAAAGGGTATAGAGTAAGAAAAGATGTAATCATTTTGTATACCTAATGTTGGTATTATATGTATTTTTACTGTATTTCTATGCATGTATACAGAAATTGTTATAAAAGTGTATGAAATAGTTTACACCAGCTTTCAACTTTAAAAACCCCCTGCTTTAACACAATAAGTTACATACTATTGGTGTAGATTAAAAAAAACCCACCTCATTTAAGTTTCACCATGCTGACCAACAAATATACTTGTTCAGTTTAAATAATTAGAAAAAAATGAAGTCAACTTCAAAGTAGGAATTATCTTCCAGAATTCAGTCCTCAAGATTTAAAAAAAAAAAAAAAAAAAAAAGAAAATTAACTGGTTTTAGCTCTTGTGAAAGAGGTGATGTATACTAATTAGATAAATGCTACAGAGCAGGTCTAGGTTTGCCGAGGATGTCAGACATCCACGATGAAAGTAGAAGGAGTTAAACTTAGGCGGAACTAAAATTTCAACTAACACAGATTTTAATAAATAAACTTAAAACTGATTTTTTAGGTCAAAATCGCAGAAACATTTAGAGAGATTCTAAAAACATCTAGTCATATTTAAAATATGTCCTAGTTTTACTTTTCTAAAAGATCAATCATATTGAAATTGACAGATCCTATAAAAGAAAAAAATAAGGAAATTAAGCATTTTGCAAAAATCTTTTTTCCTTCTTGTCTTATTTGGTGTTTCCCATGATAAATGCTTGCATTTTTGAGTAAGTCAAAAAGAGGGAGGGGTACAGAAATTATCTTTATAGAAACATGCAACTGTGGAAGAATATCTTGGTACCAGACTAGTGCACTGTTGCAGACTCTCAAAAGTATTATGGAAGTGGATATTTGTGCATAGTTTCCAGGAAAGAGCTGTGGCTCCTAATATACTTTATAATATACGCCCTTATAGTGAGAATAAGAAATACTAATTGATTTTGCTGGTATTATGCAAGGTCCAATATCTCATAATGTCCCTTAAACTCAGAGACAGGGAGAAAAGCAAATTAGACATTTCATATTTATGGAAACTCTTTCATACTTGAGGCTGAGTTGACCAACATACTTCACATATCAACCAGACATAAAAAAGAAAAGGCAAAAACCCACACCAATACAAAAACCCCCTACCACAAGCATCAAAACTTTAACCTTTTTACTAGATTCTTTGCTATTTTGACAATTCTTTGAAAAAGATTCTTTGTGTCAAACATATATATCTGGCCCATGAATTCTTCAAATAACAAGCAAGGCACAATATGCAATAAAAGATTTTTCCAAAATGTTAACAACACAAAAGATTTTATCAGTTCTTTGAGCAGTTCTTTGATGCATAAAATAAAAGATTTTTGTCAGGTAGGGGACAAATTCAGTGTCTCCCAGGCTCTGTAGGTGAGAATACATTTTGAAGGAGAAATGTTCAGTCCCCACTTTTAAAAAGTGTTTTCTTTCTGAATTCTATCCAGTATTTATACTGAATCTCTTGTACACTGTACAAAAGAACAGCAGAAGTCTACTACTAACAGAGCATTAAGGGCTATAACATTGAATTCATCTCAATTCTTATGCAACCTCTAGAATACTTTTGCACAACTGTTTTATACAGGATTGTAAATTTTCTAAAATTTGTTTAACTACTATTTGAGCAAACAGTAGATCAACTTACTTTCAATTTACTTTTCTGGATCAAGATTAGGTCTAGTGAAGAGTGAAGTGAATATTAATTTTTTTATATCCTAGCAATTACAACAGTAAAAAGGAACTACATTTTAGGAGCCCCAGCAGATTTCTTAACACAGTGTGCATGATCAAGCAATTCCCATGAACAATTTCAAAGTCATATTATACAAAGGCCCCAGTGCCTTTTTCAAATTCAAAAAAAATCAATCTTATACTGTTTCTTTTGAGATCACTAAAAATGATTCATTATGTTATGTATTCATCCACGATAAATACTTGCCACATACTTCACAAGTCTTACAGACATGTTAGCCCTGTCCTGACCACTGATAAGCACATCACTTTGAAGACACGGGTGCAAATTTGTATTTTCAACAAAAATTTTACTGTATGTAACAAACTGTATTTTAATTAATTCAGATTTTTTCCATATGGATGATATAGGGCTATTAATTAAAGCTCAGAACTGCATAACTATACCCCAAAAAACCAGATGAGCAGATATTGGTTTCTATAAAATAATAATCACACATTTTTACTTGCATTTAATAACAGATACAATTATTGCCTATTACAAGCCTTGCATTTAGGAAAGAGTGACAACTCAGACAGTTAAAAGAAGACACTTATTTATGGAATGCAATGATCATACATTCTAATAAAATAAAATTCCTGGTCTTTCACCACAGAAACTCAAGTAAAGAGCCCTTACGATGCTGTATTCTGACTATTTTACAAACAAATTAATCTTATGTTATTTACTACACAGTTAAAGGTAGACTTTGTTGTCTTTCAGAAGTATTATTTATGCATTGTGTCTAATCTCATTAACTTCAACAGACAGTGGATTACATCAGATCCATATAGGTTCACATAAAGGTATATTTCCAGGTTGGCATTCATATGTTCTCATAAATACGTAAAAAAGCACATACATTATAGAAAAATCATTCATGGAGAATCTGGAAGCAAAGCCTTCAGATGAATTTCAGAAACTGTACTATTTCTGCAGGAAATGAATTAATACAGCACACAAAATATCAGAACATCTTTAACAATTTAAGAATGCTAAGGAAGTTGTCCTGGATCATTTCACTGATGTCTCCCATGTTACAATCTAGAAAATAATAAGCAAAAAAACCTGATAAACTAACAACACAAAAAAATCCCCCAAATCAACCAACCAAACAAAAAACCCAAACAAACAAATAAACAAACAAAACAAAAAACAAACAAACAAACCCACAGTAAAAAAAAACCCTACTGAAATTGCAGCTTGTGTTTGTCTGGACATGTATATTTTCAAGAGAAGACAGAAAAAAAAGTGAATTATCCATTGATAGAAAAGGGAAGTAAATTAAGAATTTACACTTCAGTGGAGGACATGGTGAGAATTGTAGCAACAGTCCAAATATAGTCTTTCACTCAGAAGTTCATTATTGTTTGATGATATTCTCCAAAACTAATAACATGGAAAAGCCTATAAACAAACAGAGTAATGGAATAAAATGAGCTTAAAAATGGATTATTTAAACTTTCAGTGTTTGGAGTAAGATTAAGAGCTAAATCATTTTTCCTGCTAAAGCTAAACACTAAAACTAAGATACTTTGTTTTTTTAATAACCTTGTTCAACTCCAAGTCTTGATGTATATCAGAAACATAGAGGTTAAATGTAAAGGTAGTGAATATACTAGTCTTTTGTGAAAAAACAGCAGAATGTTGTGCACTGCACTATTTTATCCAGAATCATTGCTATTTTAGCTCATTCCATTAGCTGAGCTTGCTAATTTAGGGACTAACACTGGTACTTTTAAACAACAAAATAGACAGTGTGGAAGCTCAGATACTTAACGTGCCATTGGTCACACACCTATTGGCAATATCAGATGAGAGATCCAAAAGTTTTAATAATAGTGTAACTTCCTACCTCGGTAGAACTGCAAAATCTGCAATAATTGCTCTTTGTCTACTTCAGTAAATAAGAATTGGAATATTGTATATAATTCTAGGTAAATATACAGAGCTTACCTCTCTAGGGAGGGGAAAAAAAGGTAAACAAACATAAAGGAATGAAAATCTGCAAAACAATTAAATGCCTCTAACTCTCCTGAGCAGGCTTTCTTTATTTTTATTGCTTGTTAATATTTCCAATTGATTTTTTTTTCCCTTAGACAAAACCAAAACCTAAATAGTCAAGGTCTAAAGGAATATAAGAAGGAACAAACAAATGTTCTGCTTTCACTCAAGGTTTTACCAAATGGCTTCAATATTCTTATTCCTGGTGCCTACTGTTGATGCAGGAGCACAAACTGACATAAGTTTATTTGCATAAAATTCTCTCCTATTTAGATGTTTAGATGATGTAGTACGTCAGCACTGTAACGATGCTTTGTACAGATAATCCACTTTAAAGAAAGGATGACAGGATTAGTAGTTCAAGAACTGGAAAAATGATTCCCAGTGATTAATCCTCTCTCTTTTCTTCACTATTTTGACACCCTTATTTTAGTGGAGCAACATGTGGATCTGCAATAAATTTTTCTATCTCTTTACTCAGCACTGTTCACTGCTTCTGTTTGAAGATAAGAAAAAAATCATAATGAGTATAAAATTTACTAAATTTTTGATTCCCTTAGGGAAAATGACTGAAATTAAGGAGGTATAAATTTAAGAATGTTTAAGCTTCCACCTTTTCAAAGATGTAATTTCTAAATTACTTAGTAATGAAGCAATTTGCTGAGATTTAGTCAAAATTTATTTCATATGAAATGCTTATCTGTTTATTGTTTCAAAAATATTTTTTTTCTATCTTTTTTCCTCCTACACAAAGTCACAAGCAGAGAAGATTTCGAGTCAGGCATAAAGTTGTTACACCTTAATAATTTACTACCCACTGCCTCCTAGGCTGAGTTTGGGCTTCCTAGTGCATAAAGGATTGGGAATAGTGAGAATGTATTTTTGTATAGATTGCCAGAAAATTTTGAGAAAAAAAAAAATGACGGTTGCTAGGAATTACAAAGGCAGTGAAACTAGTAACTTTTGCACTAAAAAAATATCCCTCAAAACAAAGATGTCAACATATTGCAGCATTTGTAATCTGTATGTCTGAAATATCATGGAAATAACTGGGCTCTATCACCTCCATATATGGATCTGAAGTAAAAGAAATTAAATTTGTGTGGTGCATTTTCTACTCCACCCTGGGAATCACTATTAACATTAGTTGTAACTATATGTACAGATCAGAGTAATAAGAGACCTCATGCTGCAGATAATAAAATGTTCATGCACAAAGGGGAGGAGAAGGATATCCCTTATAATAACATTAGGAGCTACTCATTACAAATTGGAAATTACAGACCAGATGTTTTTAATCTATTTTTTCACAGTGGATGTAAACTCAGAACAGCGGCACATTCACAGTAGCAAGGATGCAGATTATAAAAAGTTATCACTTATTTTTCAAGCAATGGTCTGAATGCCCTTTCAGAAAAAGAATAAAACCTCCAATATTTATATAGGTCCCTTAATTCCAGATAATTCCTCTAGGGTTTTTTGTGGTGAGAGAGCCGAGTGGTTTTTTAATCGCTTTTCTCCACCTTCCCTTCCCTGATGCAGAAGAGAAAGGGATATGGGAAATCTGTCCTAAGTGTTGGCTGCTTAGTTTCTCTATTTTGTTTCTGCATAGCTACGCCTTCCCCTTCCTCTATGTCATACGCTTCAGTTTCAGAAGTTCAGCCAACACCTTCTAATTTCTTATATCCTCTTTTTTTTTTTCCCCTGTTTCCTTACCAAACACAAACAGACACATATGCCAGTGAGGAAACTGAATTAACTTCCTCTCTGTTTACTTAGCAACAACAGAGAGTGTGGTACATGGTAAGGATGATCCTGTACTTGACTTTCGACTCAGTAAACATTCCCTTTTTGTCTTCTAGAGAAGAAAGTATTCGCTTTCCTCTCATTCCATGAGTACTCTGAGAATCAATCTTTCATAAGTGTTTCTTTCCAAAACCCAAAATCTGCAAAAGGGTTGACAACAAACCCAAAACACAGGCTTGGATTGAGCATAATAATATAGAACAATGCCAATTGCTTTGCACTGACAGAAACTATAGAAACATTTTGTCCCTTCAAAGAATCAAAGTGTATTATTGTATATATTTGTAATGAAAAAGAGGCTTTGGATCAAAAGCTGAGGAGAAGTAGCATTGTAATGCTCTCCAGACATATGCCTTATTTCTGAAATCATAACTTCAACTTGCTTCTACCCCGATCCAATGTCTCCCCAAGAACGTCATCAGAGGAAAGGAGAACCAATGCTTTGCAAACACTTATAAACCCCCAAGCATCCATGATAGGTAATACAAAATATCTTGAGCTGACCCCCATCTGCTAATGCCTGTGCTATATTCATGGACCATATATCAAGGGCTAGCATAGCGGAGCTCATATCCTTTGTAAAGTCTGGGGATAAAATAGAATTATTGTATAAGTATTCACACTTCTTTCTACATGGCAGCAACCTGTCTTTGCAAATAGAGATGAGTTTAAATGAATTACTACCTTTGGTACATAAATTCCTTTATTTTCCAGATAGATATGATAGAGGCCAACATCAAAGAGACATTACTCCTCTATACTAACTCTGTGCTAATTATGGCTCCTGTATAAAAAAATAAGCAAACTAATTTGCCACAATTTGCGTGGGAATATGCTAATGAAATGCACAGAAAGTGCATGGAGTTCACTTTTTTCTTCTTGTGAAAATATGGATGTCAATGGAGTTGTTATTCCAGATAAGTCTTAAGATTGAGAGAGTAAGTATTCCTTGAAAACTCAGTTACTTTGTAATTATTTTCTGGAAATATTATCTGGTCTGTAAAATTAAATATAACATTGCGTTCTTTAATTAGTATTAGTTACTTGTACCTAAATGTTAACAATTCTTATATCCTCTAAACTTCTAAAATAACCCATCTGTCCCATTTTAACACACCATTTACACCATGTAGATGTTCTGTATCCACTACAGTCTGTGATATGGAGTTCCATAGGTGATCTCCCTATTGTGTGAAGGAGCTAGATTTAGTTTTAAAAATGACCTACTTGTGATTTTCACGTATAATCACTGTCTACACTCTCAGGATCAATAATAATTTTCCACAGTTCTATCATATTTTTTAGTAAATAAACTCCTCTCCAAAACAACATACAGAGGTTGTTCCATGAATTGAAGGATTTTTCTCATGCTTTCTGAATCTGAACCTCCTTCAATACTCTATCTTATTGCAAACCAAAATTCGGTACAGCTCTTAAGGTGCAAATCAAGTGTAGATTTACACAGAAATAAAATAAAATGAGGGTGTTTTTAAAAAAAATTTTGGGGTTGCTTTTTCTTCCTTTCTGTTCTTTACAGCTTTACACTCTATAAAGTTAGCAAACCATTTTCATCTGTATGAAGAGAGAGACCATAAACATGTATGAGAAAGCTTCATTGTACCTCTGCATATATGGCAGATATGCTATTCCTCTCTTTACCTGTATGGGATAATACACAAGAAGAAAGGAAAATTTTGCAAGAATTTATTATATTTTTTTCCCTGTTTATTGAATCATATCTTGCTGAGTAAGCATAGAATCACCTCTGGTGATTGTAGTACACATCACTAAATGTAAATTCTAATTCGCCATACTATCAGCCCAATCAAAAAGCTAATTAAAACTTCATACTAAATGTTATATTTGTGGACTTCCAGAGTGATGAAAGGAACACTTGAGTTAGTCTATATTACTGAATATTTCACTAGAAAGGTGAAAGAGTGCACTCTGGAGAGGCCCATGTCCATTTTTGCCATTTAGATGAAAGCATCTAGAAAGTAAAAGTATACGTACATAAAATTGCCACACAGTTCCTGAGCATCATATGTAACAAGGGAAATACTACATAAATCTTGAGTACAAATGAACTAGAAAAGAAATATTTTAGTAAAGAAAACTTCCTATATTCTTTACATACAGATATATCCTAACATGCTACAGGGAAGACATAATTGCCATGAAATACATAACATTTACTTTTTTGTTGAATTCAAACTAATCTGAAGGGCATAGAAACTAAAAATCTGCTGATAATGATTCAAAGAATAAAACCTTAATCCTAGATGAAAATACTGACAATATATAGTCGGGATATATATTGAATATACACTTACAGTTTAGTTTGCCTGTTTTAAATATACAAGAACCTTTGAGATTGTTTTTTTTAAAAAAAGGATCCAAGCAAAAAAAAAAATTCTAAAGGACAGAGAACAAATTCAGAGACTCAGTATCTCACATAATTCAGCTGTTAAAATACTGTGAAACTCATCTACTGGTTGACATTTTTTTTAAAGAGTCTTGCAATTGCAGGTCCAGATCTTTATCTCTGTGGTTTAAAATAGGCTAAGTTACTTTTCCCACCAGAAAAGAGTGTAAACATATTACTACTGTATGGAGAAAACTATTTTGCAATTTATGCTAGAAAGCATCATTGGTATATGACTAAAAATCTTTGGTCACGCATACCTTAAAAAGGCAAAATGTAGAGAATTGCACTTGTGTTGCTCCAGTAAAATCTAAAATAAATGGAATAATGGAGCTATATAGTGGAGTACGTAGCTCTCCTTCTGTTTTACTTGGCTCCCCTCCCCCATTTTATCAGAATGACTGTCAAAAAAACTCTGTTGCTTTTAACAGATTGTATTTGTCTGTAACTGAAAAAGACCAAATATTTTTTAAAGTGTTACTCAAGATATGTACAAATATGTATCAAAAGACTTTTCAAAATACATACAGTTAATTTACATTAATAGGAATAGAGGTAAAGTATATTTTGGATGCAAACATGCTAGAAGTTTCAATCCTTTTTCATCAGTGTGTAAAAAAAAAATTTAAAAAATAAAGTTTTTATCTTGGTCCTCAAAATCATTGTTGAAAAAAAGGAATGGTTAATTAGGAACAGTCAGACCCCCAGCTATATTTATTATTTAAATATAAAAATCCTAAAACTTTATTACTTTATCTGTAAAATGTTCCCTCATGTAACTGATCTCTGAAAGAAAAAAATTTTCTCTAATCATGTGTGCATATGTAAATACTTTGACAGAGAGTGGTTACTTCCAGAATTTCTGTAAGAAAGCTCCTTGAGAAAATATAAAATTCATTAAGTTCTAAGAAAAGAAAAGAAAATATTGAAAACAGTATTTTTGCATTATTCTAGGGCTTTAATAAAAATATTATGGTAATGGAAAATTAAAATTGCAATCAGTATAAATAAATGAGAAGAAAAATCATTGATCTTAACTCATTACGTTTACGAACTGCAAACCTTTTTCCCCTGTTTCATTAAAGGTGTATATAAAACTTTTTAAGAGGAAACATATAGGCTAAAACAGAACTGTTGGCCTGATATCCCAAAGTAAGTATTCCATCACAGAAAATGTCTACTTTAAAATTATTATTAGAAAGTTACACAGTCTGTACACACAAAACATAATTTCTTTTATATGAAAATTCTTTCTAGGTTTTTTTGATCTGAGAAAACAATATGTGCAGAAAATTCTTTATACTGCAGAGTTTTTTCACATTGCCTGTACCACGCTGGATGTCTGAAAGTAGTAGTTAAGGCAGTGAAAATGTTGAGCATGACTGTATCAATATCAAAGAAATTTGTAACTCCGTATCAAGCACGTGTTGCATTATACCTGCTTTTCTTCTAGACTTTTAGAGACAAATGTTATCACCCCTGTGCCTCAGTCATTTAAATTCCTGTTTTATTTTGAGAAACCCTAAAGTACAGTTTTCTTAGCATATTATATGTATCTGTACTTCATGGGAAATTTTTTCACTCTTCTAAAACCTAATAGGAAAGAAACAAATGAAAATGTACCATTCAGAATATATATTTTGGGAAAAAAATTAAGAACGGTTGTATCAGGAGAGTGATTTACAAGTGGGAAACAGAGCTGGAATTATCCTTCTGGAAGAGTTCTAATAGTTTGGCCTATTCTATATAGATTATATTTGAAAACAAATGGTGATCTAGCAAAGTGCATAGGTCTTCAAAAGTTACGGATGACTTCATAAAAATCCCAACTACATAATTATTTCTAGCAACTTATACTCAACCTTCTTCTGCAGGTGTTCTGTAGGACAAATAGTTTTTGCCACGCAGAGAGAAATCAGGTTAAAACATTTATTTCCTTGCCAAATACTTCTACGCAGCAACACCAGCTGATCTTGGCATGCTCATTTAGCTTAGGATAAAAGCAAAGTGAAAGCATCAGAGTGGGGAGCTAGCCATGAGGAAGAATTAGTCTTTATCAACCCGAAGATTTTTCCATTGACTGTTAAGCTGCCCTCCAACTTTCAGCTTTGTTTATTTACTAAATTGCTATTCTAGAAGTTGTTTTCAAAAATTATTTTTACAAAGGTTTTCCTACTTGAATGCTGAATTTCACGTGAAGGTATCTCAGCAATTGAATAAAATTCTTAAGAAATACAACTTTCCCAAGTATCAAGTCAGAGTGACAGAAATATGACCTCAACATAACTTCATTTTCTACTTTGCATAATGTTAAAATTGGATAAACACAATAGCTACAAGTTTTCCTAAATAAACATAGTATACATTAGTAATGCTTAAAACAGAACTAGCATTTATGAAACGTAGCATAAATGAATACATGCAAGAACATATTGAAATACATATGCTCTTATGAAACAGCTGATGAAGACTGCATTAAGAAACCGAAAAGATTTGTTCATGATCACTAGGCAATAAAAAAGTACAGTCAAGATTGGGAAATTCTGATTATAAAAATCCTGGTTATAAAAAAAAGAATCTGTATGAATTTCCTTTGATCAGTTTGTTTGGTGTTTGGCTGCTCTGAGTCATTATATTTTCAAGTTCTGACTTGAATTTAGATAAAAGAAAGAAAATTTTTGCCTGAAATTTATTTTCAGCCAATCTGTTATTAGTATTGATCCTTCTCATAGACCGGTCTTCTTTCAGGATAATTTAGATCTAATTTGAAAAGAGAAAAAATTTTTTAAAAAAAGGAAATGAGGGAAAATGCCTAAAGAGTTAAAAGTAAAAAAAAAAAAAAAAAAAAAAAAAAAGAATATTGTCTAATGTATCTTCTGCTCTTGCAACCCTGAGACAAGGTACTTCACCAGAGAATTCTTTATTCTAGCTCAAGATATAAAAAAGAAATTATATCTATGATGCAAATTAGTGTGTTACTTGCAGTGGAAGTGATCTGAAGATCATGTAAAACTCAGAGTAAGTGTAGTGGCTAAAATTGGACGGAACTTTTTAAAACAAAACTGTACACTCATCAGCTTCCAGTATGCTAGTATTCTGCCCCTACTAATTCTACTAAAATTACTACATTAAATAACGGAGCAAGTAGGGTCTTCATGACACACACGCAAAACATCCCAAACTTTTTGCTTCAGGTTAAACTATAGATTCTGTCATAAAAGAGCTAATTAAGAGAAAAGATTTGCTCACGGATCGTATTTTGCAGATGAGGTCAGACGAAGGTCAATTACTAGCTGACGTTTGTACAGTTGCCAAATCAGGTGAACTTGCATTTTTTTCAACTTTTCAGGAAGAGGCACTAAGATGCAGTAATATAACTAACAAATAGTAATGTGAAAATGTTCTGTTTTCCTTCTGGCATTGAGACTGATCTTGTTATTTTAATCCATAAAATACGTAAGGGATAATATGTCTGTGATAATCATCTTACAGATGCTGTGATAGTGTAATGTGACTCACTACGGAGGGAATCACGTCGCAGGAGGCTTGTACCTCCTGCAAAATTAGAAATTGGCTGCCTGATTGCCAAACATTGTTGCAGGTGCATTGCCTAGCACAGGGGTTGCTTTGATGACTCAGCAATGCACAAAGATAAAAATGTTTTGTGAAAAACGGTCAACCTGCCCTGAAGAAAGGTACACGGTATAGGCACAGAAACAACAGGCTCTCCGTATTACAAAACATACAAACTGCCTTACAGAGATTCTGTCAAGGCTTCTTGCATTTTTTTTCGTATTTGCAACATATATAACAACTGTGTCATAAAGGATCTCTCAGCATCTCAGTGCTAGAATTCTGAATATTGAGAAAGCTGCTTGGTTTCAGAAGTACAACCATACAGTAGCATATCATTTGATGTAAAAATGAAAAAAACCCTAAAATTTGTGAGAATCTTTTCTCCATAACATCCTCATAGTTATCTTCAGATTACACTAGGTCAGACTACAATTTTCTCCCACAGAGTTACCTGGCCTGTATTTCTGAATAAATGCTGTTTTTCTTTCACATGTGCATATATGTCTAATCCCTTTTTTTCCCACAGGGTTATATTAGCCAAACATGAAACTGGGTCAGCTTAAAATAATTCTGTATGGTGCTGTAGGGGTGGAGATTGTTAGATTTTCTTTTTTAAAAGCAAAATTATGTTTCTTACAGAAACATATAATAAAATGCTGGTATTTGTGTGCAGTTCTTCTGTTCAAAGCACCTAATCATGTAGTCTTCACTGACTCTGATTCTGGCAAATATTTTTAGGCAGAACGGCAGGTGGAAAAGGAAATTAAAGTGAGTGCATACATCTAACATAATTTGTGGCAATGACCTAAACTACTTATATTCTGCAATAACTGATTATTACAGTTTGTTCCAATCACCACTGCTAAACTGCTAACCAGTACCCTGCCTATTGTATTTTGACATAACAATTGTAAAGACATCAAATTTAATCTGATATTTCTGACATAAATTTTAGGGATACTGCCAATGACATACTAGTGGCAACTGGAAAACTCTATCAAGAATTGAAATGGAAAATATTATAGCTGTTAATCCCTGTGATATAATAAGATGCCAGTCTTATATGCCTGACCCCAACACTGCATTTTATATATATATATATATATATATATGTATACACACATCTAACTAACCTCGAACGTTAATAACTTTGGATTCCTATTGGCTGTCTGAATATTTGTAATCAACCAATACTGTTGCAATAGTTTAGCATTTCTTTGGCTAAAATATTACCTGAGGGGAATTGCACTTAATGTAAAGCATTATTAGTGGTTACTGTGAATTGTATTCTAGTTGTTCTTTCATATATTTCATTAATTTTTTAGAATCAAATTGTTCAAATAGGACACAGGATTAAAAATACTGTAGATGAATTAACAAAATAGAATTGATAGAAAAGAAGTAAATAACAAATAGTTCCTTTAATTGGGATATTCTTAAAATTTATTTTTCAAATGTAAAAGATATAATTCCCATCATGAAAGAAAAATCATTATGTATAGAAAACATGTCTGTTTCCTCCCTCTGAAATGTTCTGTATATCATCAGGAAAGGAAATAAAGAGTTTCTCCTGTACCTATAACCAGACTACTTATCTTCCTTCTTTATATAGGTTTTTTAACTGAGACCACTATGAGTCAAAAGAATAGTTATTGATTGTATAACTTACAGAGTATCTGCAATTTAAGATTAGTTATTAGAAGGAAAAGCTTTTTAGAAAGTTCTTAGTATAATTCTTAAGTTCAACAGAAGCGGTAGAAGGTGGTAGAGTGGTAAAATATGTTCAAATAATTCTCACAGAAAGCATCCTTAAGGCTAATCACTTTTTATATGACTAAGACATTTGTAAGCCATCTGTTAAGTGCAGAAGTAATAGCCTACTTTTCCAGTCTGTAGCAGCACTAACTCTTAAATACAAAAAGCTAGGGAAATCTCCCAAAATACTAAAACTAAATAAACTGCATAAAATATGAGTGCTTGTAACATAGCAGTATCCCTTGGCTATACTAGTCACAGTTTTAGTAGAAAACCTTCCATTCCATCATCTACTGAAGAAAATGGATAAATGAAAAATGAAATCTATAATACCCTGACTTTGATGGCTCAGACACACGCAGTTCATAAGATGAGCCCAGAAGGAATAGCATACCTCTAAATATTTTCGCAGAAATTTGGGGAATAAGAATAAAGAATCTGAACTAAGTTTAGCAAACACATTATGTTCTCTCTGCAAGAAACAACAAGAAGTTAAATTTTGATTGACTCCTTTGGGCATGCAAAACTGAGTTGGAGAGCAGTAAGCAAAAATAACCCTTCCGCATCTCAATTCACATTTCTCTCTCTTAAGCAAAAAATCCCCAAACCAAAACCAAACAGAAAACTGGGCACTGACTCAGTCTTGGCATGTACATTTCAATCTTCACAGTCCCAGAGGCTTTGGGAGCAGGAAATACAGACTCTTATAGTGACTCTAAGCGAAAGGATTTGAGTGGCTCTTCCACTGTTGCATGTACACTTTCATCTTTAGAACAAAGACAAAAGTGATCTGATGAAGGTACATAATATACATATTATCCTAATAATTATTCCATGACTGCACAGTGTGACTGTTTCACAGCTCTGCTATTGATTAGCCACAATTGGTTAAATTTTGCGGTCTAGAATAGGTAAAAATAATAATGCCTTCATTTTATGCAATAGAAAATCATGCTCTTAGACTAAGTGGGGCACCTATGATGGCATAAAATCAGTCAGAAGAAAAAGCAGCATAAAGCAGAGCGAAGTGTTTCTTCATGCTCTTATGATAGCTGAAATAGCATAGTTCTTTGTATTACAGCTTGCACAATAATATTATTCCCCATTTTGAGATCTTGAATTCAGGGATGCACTTACCTGACTGCATGAGAAAAGATTGGAAGTGTTTTTCTCCTGTATGTCTCCAATTATCTGCTTGAATTTCAAGACTTCTGCAGTAAAGTGTCTGGCTTTTTCTGCCTCTCTTTCTCCAGCAGAATAATAGGATGGAAAGTCAAGAGATCTGGATCCTGTTAAGTGTCATAACCTTTATGCAGGTTCTTTTAGAACTTGGCTGCTAAGCATCATTTTCAGCAGCAAAAATATGCACTGTTATCCAAATGAATTAGCTCCGTTGTGTTAGTTCTCACTTGGTTGTAGTGCAACCAGATGACAAGGTTTCAAATGTGTTAACTTGTGTGATAAAAAGTGTTGAAGAGAGTTTCAGTCCCAAATGAGCTAACAAAACAACTCTTGTTTTTTTCCACTATTTAGCCCAAAAGTTGGACTTTAACAATAGAAAATTTTCCGCATGTTCATATCTATCTGAACGAGGACTCACTGTTCAAGCATATACACGTACACTACACCGGGATCATTTGCTGCAAGCATTCAAAATCAAATCAGTGGAATTGCTCACAGATTTCTCAGTTCTAAAACACTGGTGAAGATTCTAGCACTCACTAATATATGCTCACATCAGGTTTTAAAGGCCTATTTTTGCAAGCTACATTCCCACTTTTCATCTTTTATAAAATAAACAAGCATATCCTAGGGTTAGTTCATAAAGCGATGACTGAAATACAACATGTAATGAAGGAGAGACTTTACAATGTCGGAAATATTACCATAAACTGAAGGCATAAATCCTTATAATGCCTGCCTATGCAAGATCTCAGCATCCATAAACAATCACAGAATCAGTATTAAAATATGCTCAGAGAAGGAATAACTAGGTAAAGCCTAAACCAGTTATAGTGAAAGATGAAACAATGACAAATAAATTACTAACCTGATTTGGTTTGTTTCAGACAAAACATCTTTGACTCTTCTCAAGGGAAAAAATCTAATACTTGTTGTTTGTAACAGTATATTTCAGAAGCTGGTGATCTTATCCTCCATAATTCAGTTAATAGCTCAGAGTTATTTGCAAAAGACAAAAACCTGGTTGTCAAAGTTGCAAATACCCATTAAGATTTAGTAAAAACGCCCTCTCTGAAAGAAATAAATGAGAGCTTTAATCTCAAATACCCTTTTCTCAGGTCGCAAGACTGCCTGAATGCATGATTATAAAAGAGATGGTTCATGGCTTATTTTTCATGGTATCCCCATTCACTAGATAATTTAAGGTACTAATTTTTCACTATTACGTTTTGAACAATCAGTATGGATAATGAGAAATAAATTAAGTGTGCTTATTTTTTGAGCAAACTGTCGAAAAAGCCCCCAAACAAAAGAATGATCACCAGCGGCCAGGTCTGCATTATTTATCTAAATAAAGGATTTAGTAAAGCCTGATCTTGCATCCATTTATTTCCCAATAAGCTGCATCTGGAATTATCTCCATCTCAGAACCATACCATAATATTATCTGGTACCCAATCCTACAACACCTATCATAAGTGGAGTTTCTTGCCATATTTCTTAGATCGTACAAGGAGAGAAGTGGGTAACAGGAAGCCATGGAGTGACTGGGCGAGAAGGATCCAGGAATGTGTCACACTGCTCTCTTGCCAGATGTACCACTTTGCTTAGAGACCATCAGAGGCATTTCTGGAAGATCCAGCATTACAAATCTTTTACCTGCTTATTCCACCACATCTTAGGAACCTCTAGTAAGTTAATGCTGGAGAAATCTAACTTTCTGCTGTATTTGGTTGAAATTGGCATAGCTTGATAATTAATGGGAAACAGGGAGATTGGGATATAAGAATGGATATCTAAGTTTCCTTTCTTCAAGGAATGATAAGAAACTCTTCAATGCTAGCAAAGTAATTGTTCTCCATGGTGAAATACCTCTCATTCTATAAGGTCATGTATGGCTATCAAACTACTTAAGCAGTACCACTATAGTAATTAAGTGCTGAACATGTGAGACAACTACCCCTTGAACACAGTCTGTTTCCCACCTTAAAGAGACTGGGTATACCTAAAGAAAAACAAAATAAGCCAGTCCTCTATTGGAACACACAACTTCCACAAACCTTTTCTTCCTGTCATCATGACAGTCAACTGATACAAATAAAATAGAATTAAACTTTATTTCAGGTCATTATTACTATATTTAATGGGTTTGCCTTTAATTACTCAGATAAATGAGCCTTTTCCCCTTTTTTATGCTACTGGCCACAGAAAGACAAATGCATTAATCTAAACCAAAAATAATTGTCTGAGATATCTTTCGAAGATAAAAATAGATTGTGGTGCATTACATTTCCATTAAAGACAGAATGGGAACAATGTGATATATTTAAGTTCTGAACATCTATAGCAGAGTTTAACTTGCGAGTTGCAACTGAGGAAAATACAACTCCTGAGGTTGTTTTGCCAAGCAGAATTTTAAGGACATTAAATGAATCTTGATACGTATATTTAGTTTTCTGTTATTTTGCCAATAAGTAAAGGAGACAATTAAGCACAACTGGGGCAGCTTCTTTCCTTCTGTTGTAATATATGAAAATTGAATAGAGAAATTCACTTATGTGAGAGAATGTCTATAGTTCTATCTTAACTTCACTGAAAACATATATCATATACCTTAAATTGTCTGTGTACTGTTCATATATTTTCAAATAAAATTAAAATAGCTCACTTTTTAGTGAATACAAAATAAATTCTCCCATTTTAAGCAAATAAATGAAAAAAAAGTGGGTTAAAAAATTCTTTTCCCAGTACTGATGTCCAGTGGAACCAGCTGTCTCCTGTGCGTTCAGACTCAATTTTTAGCAGAAAATTCCTAATTCAGCTGCTGTATGATATAAGAAGTGATTTTTTTTTCCACTGATTTTGTGAAGCAGTACAAACCCGCTATAGAATAAGTAAGAATTAGGCCAACCTCTATTTATAGACAGTCTTTGTGAAGCTGCTTTTTACCGTTTAGACAGCTCCTTCACACCATTCCAATTTCAGCTAAACAGCTAAAATATCTGTGATTTTTTTTTCTTCAAGTTTATATATTTTATTCTTGTGACATTTGCAAGAATTAATTGCTGATGACATTCTTCTCATCTCTTGGAATAAGGAAACTATCAAGAAAAAATCTTTGAACTTACAGGCACTATATTGTTAGCAAGAAGAGGAGTGAACAGACTTACTCTCATCACTAGCTACTGAAATATCCTTTTGTCTATGGCTGTATCTTCGAAAAACAGAAAACAGTTTTTCATATGACAGCTGTATAACCATAGTTGCTAACAATCATGTTTCAAACAAGAATTATGCTACCTCTGCATACCAATCTCTGTGAAAGTTGATGTGAAACATACGTTTGCTATGTTGACTAAACAATAGATTACATTTTGTAAAGATACTCACAAACCAGACTTATATTCCTCTTCAAAAGAAATAAATATTGCTTTATTTCACTCTCTTGGTAAAAAAAAAAAAACAAACAAAAGAACCAAAAAACAAAATATACATCCAACATTCATAGAACTTGAGACATAATTGATGACATTTTATAAGTGTATATTAGAAAGAAAAAGAAAGAAGGGAAAAAAATGAAGTTGGAAAAAATCTGCTGTAGAAAGCCTGTGACAAGTTTTTACAAAGAGGATACAAAAAAATGCTCTCTAGAGTTTACATCTGTTGTAGAAGAAATTTCAACTGTAAGTGATGTTTCCAAAACTACAAATCAATGAAGAATTCAATCTGCAAATTTTAATGAGGGTGATATAAAGGAGTTCTACATCCATATTTCTTCAAGAGAGCATGGCACCTTATGCCAGTTTTCTCCTCAGGTTGCTGAGTTCCTTGATCAGAAGCTGTAGATAGAAATATCTGTGCTACAAATGCGGTCCTATGTTTTGACAGTGCTGAGACAGAAGACCAAAAGTATAAATTTTACAAGATAAGTAAAACCTGAAAAAAAATTCCCAAAGGCAATCAATATATGCATTAACATGAATGGTATGTCTGCATTTGAAAAGATCTCAAGGTCAAAATAAAGATGTTTAGGTAAATGCAAAAAGTGAAATACTATAACTTTTCTATACAAATTCTGTAAAAGAAATCTTTGTATGTCATTTTTACTCTCTTGGCTATTAAGAGTTCCTTAGATGCTAAGATAGGAAAACCACTTGTATTATAAAAGGGCAAAACAGAGAAACGTAATTTTGTCAAAATAAACAGAGCCGTTGGTGGAAATTATGGTTAATTTTCCAGTCTGAGAGAAAAGAAAAAGGAAAGAGGAAATATCAAGAAATTAGTGGAGAAATTGGGCAAAGAAATAAACCTTTTAGTCCAATAATCAATTGAGTCTCTTTTGATTATCAATTGCACGCTTACACATGCAATTTTAGAACCTAAAGTGAAGCTCATAGAGTCTTCAAAGACAGCAGTTATATTGCTTAAGCTGTGTTCAATTTCACCATTCCTTTAAACACTGAAAAAAATTTTTATAAAGTTGATGAAATAGGTTTATGCCTATGTTTTACAGCATCTTATTAAATAAGGAGGAATATTTACACGCCGCTGATAAAAGATACGTACTGTAAAAAGTGCTGAAATCAAGAGCACATGTAATACCAGTAACTGCTATGTAAAGTTGAAGCATGTATGGCCTCCTTTCTAGGCTTTTGTGAAAATTCTTACATCACTAGTTCTACATAAAATTCAAAAGTCAAGATACTTCAGCACTTCAAAACTTTACATGCCAATCAACAGACCTCTAGAAATTTAAAAAAAAAAAAAATCTGTATCAAAATATTTACCCTCATTTTCAGTGCAATCTCCCTGCTTCTCAAAAAGACAAAAACCTTAATTTCTTCAAGATTTCATTGAAGACAGATGCCTAGAGACATTTTGGGAATCTTTGCTAATAAAGTCCTGTAGCCAGACACTCAAGAAATCAAGATGGTAGATAAGAAGAAATATTTTGCAGATGCCTTGAGAAAAAAACCCTCAGACTGTATTTTAGTTTCACGCTACTTCTTTTGGACAAAACTGATGGATTCTCTCATCCGAAGTCAGGCAAACCAGTATCTGCCTTGGCATACAGAGTTTACTGCTGCAGATCAGATTATAGCTTTTAAAGGATCAAATGCTGTCAGATGTCACAGATGAACATTTAGTCAAAAGTAGTTGTTCAGTGTATATTGATAAAGGCCTAGTGATTTGAAATTTAAAAGAAGCACAGTGCTCCAACTACCATGCTCTAGTGGCGTAGAATGCAACAAAACTATAACATCAGAAAACATTTCTCCTTCAGGTTTTCGGTACTTCAATTCACCTGGAATATCAGTGGATAAACTTATCCCTGCTTTCACCCTGTACATCATTCCTGCCACTGCAGGCGATGAACTTCTATAACCTCTTGCCCTAAGAACCAGACAGAGAGTATCAGTACATTTAAAGAGACTAGAAATTCATGGACAAGAGGTCTGTAAATACAATAACCAGAGATATTCCTCTAAAAATGCTAATGAAATCATGTGGCTGTTGTGGAACTACCAAGTGTATGGACTGTGAACACTGATCAGGCACTAACTGAGGAGCACCTCCTTTTGCTATGGTCGCACGTAGAGCTTGATCAGTTAAAGATGTGGGTCAGACATAACAGAAGCTTTATTGCATTTATAAGATAAAATACATCCAAAAGTGTCAAATCAAGTATTTTATTGTGGTGATATCTCTTCCACTACTAAATGACTCGGAGCAGATGGTAAGTAACATCGGAATCCACTCTCATACGCAGAAAGTACGGGAGGGAGAGCTTGAGGAAGGGAAGAATATGTAAGAGAGCACTTGAGAATACCTGTTTCTCTTCTCCTCAGGGTGGGACCTGACCGATCCAACTGATTAGCTCTGTTGACCATTTTGCTTTGAATATGTTTCTGATTGTGTCTTTTCCTGTTTTGTAACCCCAGCCTCCCTTCCATGGTAGCAATCAAGGGATCTAAGAAAATAGATCTGACCTGTTGCATTGTCAGTTTTCCTTTTGGACTAAAAGAGTCCTAAGGATGTCTTACTTTGCTCACAGTTTCAGCTAGGCGAAGTAATCTCCATTATCCTAAAATTTAGCTCTGCCCTATGAGACTATAAATGGCATTGTTATGGCAGCTTATGGCTAGTTTTCAGTACAGACTAAAGAATAAAAAGGTCAGCAAGAGGTCTTTGAAGATAATCTGCTTTTGCCCTTACCCTCTCCTCCTCACTGATTTACAGAGGAAAAGAAATATTCTCGAATGAAAGACTAAGCCAAAAGCTTTGACTGTAAGTTACAAGCCTTTATAACTGTGATGATCTCTAGTAAGTGAATAAGTGAAATTTCTGTCTCACTTTGAAAGTCAACTTTGGGTTAGATAGCAACATATATAACAAACACCCACGTATGTCCAGATCTTACTGTGGGATGTGAGCTCTAGGCACTGATATTTAACAGAGCCATATTCCAAAGTTGCAGATAATTTCCATATGCTATTTTTGTTTGCTGACCTTTCATCTTTCTTTTTTCTTTTTTAATTCCTCTTTTCTTTTTTTTTTTTTTTTCCTTTGCTTCCTAACTGAATTAAGACAACCAGCAAACGGTTTTCCTCATTTTTATGTAGTGGAAAGTATTGCAATAAAATAATTGGTAATACATTTCACATTTAATGCTCCTCAGACTACTTTAACATAAGGTGCACAAAATAATTTTATGTATGCCATAAGAATGGCATTTGAATAAAATAAATTTCCTGCAAAAACCATTTTTGCTCTAAATTTCACAGCATAGCTTGCCAAATTCAAATACCAGAAAATAGAGAAAAGAGAAATGGATTTTTTTAATTGAAATTGTCTATTAGAGAAAAATACTTTTTTCCTTGCCTGAAGTTTTTATATTCAGACATAACTAATGAATATTCATAAAGTAAAAAAACCCTTGTAAACATTTAATTTCTTGAGGATCTAATAAAACAATGCTGATTTGATTTACTGAGGTCACATGGACACAATTGAACCCATTTGTTCAAATCAATGCCAGAAATTTTGTCAAAGTTAATGAATGACACCATTTGTGACATTTTATACGAATTACATGTCATAGCTCAGTTACTCTGAACTGCAGCTAAAAAGTAGGACACTGAGAAAAAATAGCATTAAAGGGGGAGTAGAGAGATGAAATTTCTTAAAGAATGTTTCATTTAGCATGTACTTCTCTTCCCTTACAATAGTTGAAGGGTAAATCTGATGTAATCCCAACTGTATTTTAGACTTCACAAATCAACAAAATTTAATTTCAGCTACTCACAAGCCATACATATGCAACAAGCTTGGTTTTTTATATTTTCATTGTACTGTCCTTTCATGACATTGTGCATTAAAATGACTGCAGCTGTCTTAGGAAAACGAAGATCCCTTAAAACTTGAAAAACCTGTTCAGCAGTAGATGAAAACTGCAGTGAAATTTCAAGAAAGTTCAGACAGAGAAATAATGACATTTACTTTCTTTTAACATGATTAATGGGCTAAATCTTTTAATAAAGAAAAATGATGTTTGAATACCTTGACCTATATTTTCTTACAGTGAACATTTTATTCTGTGGCCAGAATAAAAAATAGGAAGATTTTTAGATGCTTACATCCTCGTTCACCACAGATTTCTTCTCTACGCTATATTTTCAAGCATTTTATCAAGTGCAGCATCACATGAATCAAATGAAGATATTCCTACATCTTCAGTGAGTAGATTTTCCCACCTCAAACAGATTTTGCAAACAGAAAAATATTGCAAATATTGAGCCTAAATTTTTCATTTTGAATGATGAATCACTTTACTCGTATGAAACTTAAGTAATTGAAAAACACTCAGTACTCTTCTCACTCTTTAGTCACCACACTTTGAAATGGTTGAAAAATTTTATTGCCTTTCAGAAGCCTTCTATCTACGTCGCATTAATTCTCAGTCTTACCAGAAATTATTTTTTCCCTTTTCCCTAATGCTTTGTCACTACATTAATTTTCTCTTATTGTTTTACACAATTCTATGTTGCTTCAGATAAAAATTAATTAAAAAAAAACCAACCCGCTGACAAAAGATGCCCTCTTTTAGGGCCCACTCCGCCTTTGAGAAAGAGTTCTTTATTTCATTTTTCACACTTCTTCTCATTTTACCTTCTTCCCAACTTAGTCTAGTAACATTATTTTAGAAGTGTAGTAGTATAACCTGTCTTGAAGTATCCATATAGCTTTCTTCACATAGACCTGCCTAAGACAATTAATAAATTTGAAGCTTCTAAGGTATTTTGAAATATATTTTGCTAGTCATTAGGTCAAACTTTGGAAAAAAAAAATCCAGAGATATAGTGTCTTTATTCATTCATACATCACTTTTTTTTCCCTAGCAATTGTTTCATTTCACTTGATATGATCTAAATCATTCCTTTGGTTGAGTATTTCTTGTTAACTTTGTCTTTGACAAAATGACTGACACAAACATACAATCAGATAAACAGAACAATTAAATAGATTAAATCTGTGGAGGTAACTGACTTTCCTTCTTTGCATAGGAAAACAAGAAACAAACCTAAATCTGCAATTTTCAGATACTGAGAAGTAACAATAGTTCTACAAAATCTAGACTGAAAATTCAGAACATGCATTGTTGTAAAGGCTTAGTTTATTTCAGAAATCTCCGTGCAGGTACTGTTAACAAGGAAGTCCGTAAGGCAACAGAAAGAAGTTAGAAAAGTAGGTGTTTTGCTTCTTACACAAAAAATTCCAGGTGAGTTTCTTATTCAGTAATGTAAGAAGCTCAGAGAACTGGAAACTAACAAATAAAAACTAGGAAATGCATGAAGACTTTTTACTGTATGGATGTGCTGGTGGGACATTAAGACACCTTTGTATGAGACAAAGGAAAATCATAGGGATTAATGAATTAATCTCCCATCTGTAGCTAGCTGTAGATGAAAGACGTGAGGAATAACCAATCATAATCATTCCCCTACCCCCCCAAATCACCAGAAGTCAAATTAATAACACCTTAGATTAAAGTCTCTTTTCAAGAAATCAACAAAAACACCCAACCCAAAAAAGCCCTTTAAACCTAAAAAAAACCCCTACAGCAGTAAAAACAACAAAAAAAGACAAACTGAAAGAAACTGAGAGAACAACTGTAAACACAACATGATGTAAACGCAAACATATAAGAGTTGGCTAATGTAAAATCAGTTCAAGTAACTATTTTATAGTTATGCTTTTATTTTTCCTAACTATAGTTGCCTTTGTTATATATGGCCTTAATGTGGATAATGGGATCATGATTACATTCCTGTAGTTTTATTCTATCCTTTCTTCACCCCCAAACCTAACAACAAAAAAACTTTAACGCCTGACTGAAAATACAGGAACGCCAAGTGGTAAAATTACATCTTAATGATAAATTAAGAGTAGTAAAACACTTCAAGAAGACGCAAGGTTGTTAAATCTCTCCTCTACCTTGTGTTGCATGTAGTACCAGATTTCACACTTTTCCAAATGCTACTCATGGTTTGGAGGATTTCCTATCCTCATGGTTAAGCATATAATATTTTCTTAAATATTTTCGATTGCGTCTTCTATCCTTATGGTTAAGCATACCATAACAATAGAAGATGCAATGGAAAATACTTAAGAAAAGAAAAATCTCTCTCATGTAACAAAATATGTTAAAACCAAAATTGCATAGTGTCAGAGTCTTCCTATATTATCTAACAGATAAGTCACTTCAACTCTTGTATTCTATTCTTTATATAATTTTTCTTGTAAACGTGGAAACTTGCAAACTGCAACATTTTAAAAATTTTGTAACCTGAGCTCACAAATATGACAAGAACTAAGTAGAAAATATGTAATAAGGAGGCAGATGAATCTCTTGAGAGGAGCTTCTTAAAAGTATCACAAAACTAGATACTCAACAAAAGATGATGGTGAACAAATCTCTCATTCCAACACCGCTCTTTGAGTTTTACAACTCTAATAACACTCATGACCCTTTGTGATCTATCACATTCTTTGCAATTCAATAGCTTTTTTTATTTCATTTTAAATTCCTATCCCTTCAGAGATATTGTATCACAAGTGGAAGGTATGATTGAGTGTACACTAAGATTAAAATCAGATTTTGCCTTATGAATTGTACAATTGAGTACTTTGAAGCTCACTAAGGTTGATGGTGAAACACGCATAACCTAGCAGAGAAGTTTATTTGCCATATACATTTCAGTGAAGCCTAACAAAAGAAAAAACAGGATGTTTGAAGAATTTCTTTGTATCATATAGTTGTTGAGAAATAATGAAAAAAAACACAGCTACCTTTGTAAATTAAATTGCATGCAATTTCAAATTATCCCGTAGTCTAAAATAATCTTTTTTTTTTTCAGCTGTATGGAACTTTACAGCTGTACTGGCTCAGTTTTTCAGTAGAAAATTAAAGTAAATTAGGAATTAATCTTTAAAGAATGTCTCCTTCATAAATAATACAATAATTGAAATTAAAACTTGCTATATGCCAGGAAAAAATAAACAGGTGGATATACATACAATGTGATTTGTCAGTTTTAAAAGTTCCCTAGGGAGATGAGATTAGCAACATCTAAGCAGAGGAAATAGGTAGCCATAGATAAAGAAACCTGGATTAAAATCTGCAGAAACAGTGAATAAACTTGCAAAACGGCTGTTTTTTTTGTTACTTCAGTTCACTGTAATAAATATTGTCATGGATAACTGCATGGCCCATCATTGAAGATGACTAGACTGGCACTGAAAAATTTCATCTGGTCCTTCAGTTCCCTGTGTTCAGCATACTGTGTTCCCTCACTGCCTCCCTCGATGCTACAGTAAGAAGTATCCTGTTGGAAAACTCTGCTGTGAAGCCAATTTTCCCCTTGCCAATAAGAATTATGAACACTACTCTGCTGTTCAGGGGAAGGTACAGAGGGGCAAAGGGATCAAAACTGAGAATGATTAACAGGAGGTACCTAGTAAGAGCAAAAAAAAAGCACACCTTGAAGAACCAGAGACATGTAAATGAAGTGAGTAAGGAGATTAAAGAAAAAAGTAATAAAAATAATTAAAATTTCTCTTGAATGATCTTCCAAATACAACGCCTTGGTATCTCCAAGTCTAAGGCAGACCTTTTACTTCTGGTGTAGAAGGAATATTTTCAATTATTCTGTGGATATTCTTCTGTGAAACATATTAGTGACACCTTATACATACAGCGTCAGTTACTAAGATGGTGTCACTGACTCCTCTAGACTTAATAGAATTTTTTTTGTTTTATTTTTGTTTCTAACATCTATTGTCCTGCAAATCAATGGCTTCTGGATGCAACATATCTGACGGCATAGTCATCCATCTGTATGAGCTAATGATCCAAATTATTGACAGTATCCTTTGATTTATTGTACAAACAGGCAGAACCCAAACCGTTCATTATCACACATGAATTTAATGCCACAGAAGTAGTCCACAGATTTTCCTTAAGCAAGTTCTGAATACAATCGGAAAAGACATTTAAAAAATAATAATGGCTTTGCAAGTACTGTAAGGTAAAGATGACCATGGAGGATAATGAATAATGTTTCCTGGCATCAATAATTCCATCTCCTGAGAACTTACTCATACTTGCTGTGAAAGTAACCTCCTGATTTACAGTCAGACGGTCACAATATTTTTAAATTTCATTTTTAACTCTATTCCATTCCATCACACCATAGATCTCCTTGAACATATCAGAACACTTAATCATTCTGTTAGATAATCATTCTGTGATAGTTTTATGCAGCTGCATGTTTATGTGACTGTATTTTTATAAAATCTGACTTGTTTTTTTGAGAAAACATAACATACAAACATAAGGTCAAGCGACAACCATCTCAAACAAGCAATTGAGTATGTTCATATTCTCCTGATCACCTTTACTATTTCATGGAAATATGACACTGTGAGGATTTTTTTTTTGTGCTATCAGTTGCCAAATTTATATTCCTTATATGATAAATATTTAATAACCTCCTAATCCACAACAGTGGCAAGTATTTGCTTGAACTAAAGTAGCATAGCAAATGCCAGTTTAAAACATCGAAATAAATGTTTCCATTGTTTCCCCAAATCAATTATCTTTTTAGGTACAATCAATATGTGACCCATGTAGTATATGGAAGCAAAATACTGAAATTTTTTCAGCATACAAAAGTCATCTTAGAGCTATTGATATAATACATCTTTTGTTGGTAATATAATATTCCCTAGCAAAAGCAATATTTCTACTGTGAATTAACAGATAGAGATTCTCTTTAATTTTTAGCCCCGCTTTTTGCTGACTGAAATATCCATCAATATTCTCTTTTAATGTCTATGTGAACATATTCACTCTGAACACCAGAAGATATATGCTGTAATGTATGGAACACCTTGAGTTTAAACAAGTTTTCTCTAAAGGAATCCATATATCCTTACTCAGATTGTTTGGGGGGGAAAAAGGAATCTATACTGTAGCGATTTGGTTTTCAGGTGAAACTGTAAAGGGGTTCCACAATTTAATACGTAAAGAGGAACATTCAAGCAGCTTGATGATAAAAAAAGTCTTCCTAGCTCCTTATAAAACTTACCATATACCACATAATCAGCAGTAGCATTCATTACAAATCAATTAACTGGTTAATACTAATATTCAGGAAAAAAAGTCAAAATGGATCACGCTTAAAACACCATTTAGGGGCCACTGATGCTGTTTTAATATTTTAAATAGTAATCCACTTACAACTTCAGTGAGACATGTACAGCATTGCATTTATCATATTGGAAAGGAGGTTTGCCACATAGAGGAATCAGATATTTTGGGGAATGCAGGAAGTTAAGTTCCTTGAATATTAAAGATGAAGAAAAAAATCAGAGAAACAAGCTGCAGTGAAGTAGTACATTGTGTAGTCACTGTGTATGAAAACCTGAATCGCTGAAGTGTGCTTTTGTTGCACTCAAACAGTCATAAATTAGGGTGCCCCTTCTGCCAATCCAACAGGATATACATCACATGTTTGTAGCACTCCATTGTCTTCAGTTCCATGTATGGATTTTTTAGCTCTGTCCCCCCCTTGTCTCCCATTTCTGCAGACTCATTCCTTACATCTCTGTTATATATGCACCTCTTTTAATTGTAGAGCTGTGCTTACCTTTTCCTTCATTATCTGGGTGAATGAAAAGGGGATAAGGAACAAAGATTGTCCTTAAAACTTCTACAGAAGATTTTGCCTTGGTATCAGGGTTGGTGGCTGGGGTCCACTTTACTCTTTAAGGATACAGTTTTGAGTAGGAAGAAGGTTTCAGGTAAGTGGTAATTTCACTGTCCATTCACAAAGGTACAGAAAAAAAATGCATTCTGCCATTACTATATGGATTTTAAAGTATGGAATCATTATCAGTGCTCAGCAGAACAGCTATCTGAACAGGTTAGCATCAGAAAAAATCCAAATTTTTGTGGAAGGAATGTTGGGAAGGTTGATCTAAATTCAGTAATTATTTTGTAAGGCAGTGGGGGGGAAACTCTATTTCCACCTTCGTTGATGCTGTACAACATACTTGCATACGGCATAATGCAGATGGGAAAGCTTACCAGCTTCCAAGCTTGCTGAGGTAGAAATATAGCTTGGAAACAATTTTCTTGAAAGGGTTACAAAGTTTAGCAGAACTGTGAATAGAGTAAGTAAGGAAAGGGAAACTTGCTAGTTTGGTAAAGTACACCTGCAGAGATAATTTGTTCTAAGGTTGAAACAACTTTGAATAAGTAATTTCCCTGGTGTGTCCAGCTAACTGGCAATAAGAAAGCTGCTGAATGTAAGTATCAATAAAAAGCAAAGTGCTTCAAATCACATACTTTCCTTTCAAGTTGATGTACATCTCCCTCACCTGTGCTGTCACTGGAGGGCAGGTAACTTCTGTTACATTTATTCTTTCATATGTTGTGAAACAGGAATAGCAACATTTCTTCTCTAAGGGACTCAGGTCATTAGTAGCTTCAAAGTACAGTGATATCTGCTAATGGAATGTAGTACGGCAATACAAAGTGCTGTTATAATGGGAAACACATTGCAGTCTTCACTCTTAAGAGCACTTTTGTACATGTACTTTAGACAATTTTGAAAACTGGTCCATTGTGTCTACTAGTGAACCGCTGTTTATGATTCAACAAAACTGGCAAAGCAAAATCTAACTATGTTTAATTAGTCACAAAACGCTGTTATGAAACTGCACTCAAATACTTGATGCAACTTTGTCACAGCTCCCAAGTACTTTATTCAATTCCTGTTCCATTTCAGTTCTCCAACAGAGCTTTACATGTCACAGGCACAATCACAGTCATGTAGAATAATTGATTCTGTGGGAGTAAATATTTGCCATGTACTTTTATGAGTCACTATTTCAGAGAAGATGAGTGTCAATTCTACAACAAAATTTGGTGCCTCATCTTGCCAACAACAATCACATTTGTTTTCTCGGTAAAGGGGAAGGGAGGGGAAAAAATCTTACTTAAAAAAACCCCAAACCCAAACTCTAAAAGTTACATGTGCAACCCACAGCATAAATATATCATGAAGAGTAATAACATTTTTTCAAAGTAAGCTATTCTAAAAATGCTTTAACCTAAATAAAGTAAATGATCATTGTGCAATTTGGATGCAAGGGCATCTTCATAATTAATTTCTAAAATGAAGATGTAATTAAAAGTTCATGTGTTTTTCTCATATTAGGAACAGTGCTTTCTATTTAAAGGCTAGAATGAAACAGTTACTGAAATTTTCAGGTCATAGCTATTTAATCACCTGAAAGCCCTGTGCAGGTGAGCACCAAAATAATAAAAAATTTTCAGCCAAATTTATGATTGAATTGAAGCCAACATTGTCATTGGAATGATTTATGCCCACACATTACCTGAGCTAATATATAGTTGAGAGCTGTGGACACATACTATATTTTACAGTTATCACTGACTTAGGCTGTTTACACCTGAAGATATAACAGTCATTTTGCACAACAAATTTTATTTCCTAGATGGTTCATCCCAACCTGGTGCATCAACTCTTCTCCAAATATTTCACAGTTCAGTTTCTGGGATGCAGCACATATTGCTGGCTCCATTTCACACATGTTTCTTCTGAAGATTCAGAATCTTTCTGGGAGAGTGTTAAGTTCACCGCCCAAATCATCCCTGAGCCCGTTGAAGTAAGTAGAAGAAAAAACATGATAAAACACTACTGGCATGACCCTGTGTCGCAAAAAATTGTTTCAGTAGACAAAAGGTATCTATGTTCATTCATAATTACTTAGTTTTGCAGAAGTATTACTCAATAACCTCCTGACTAATTTACTTAACCCAGTAAAAAAGACATATAGGAAACATTTGTATCCCTGATTTTGCATTATTCTTCAACAGGAAACAAGAGATGAGCACTTCCAAATAGGTCTGTTTAAAAATTGCATCAAAATCTTCATTCTCCACCTCAAAAAAACCCAAAAACAACAATTAAAAAACGCCAACCAACCATGGAAACAACAACAACAAAAGTTGTCTTCTTCTGGACACATATTTCTGCATTACTTTATTTGAAAAGTTTGGTTTTAGCTCTTTTATTGCTTCACTCTGGCAATTTGGAAATTATTTAATCTTTCAATAATTTACTTTTCTGTCAAGTACTTATACTATTTTCTGTGTTACTGTATTAATCTAAAACGTTTTAAGATTGTACCCAATTTATAGTCAACATTTTTATGAAAATGACAGCAAACATTCCAAATAGAGTAACAGAAGACTACAGTTAGTGTCTTTTAATATTGCAAACCCCATGTTACCCTCAGATGTTCGTAAATATTCTCCAAATCATAACTAAAGAATTTTAAGAAGTTCTAAGCTGAAGAAATACAGTTCTGAAGAATTGAATTTTCTACAGGATATCGATCTAGTATTTTCACCTTCAGAATAACTGTAATCATGATGGAGCTTCACAGAATACAGGCTCACTTCAGTCTACAAAAACATTGTCCAGTTTTGAGGCCCCATCTTGGCTGTTAGGCTCTTACGGCAAATTTTTACTACCATATAAAGCAACCAATACAGATCGTAGAATATTACTATTAAATGTGAGCATTTCATAGTGTTCTACATTTTGATATGGCTTGTATTGATTTAGTGTGTTAAATTAATCTCTGATAAAATAAAAAGAAGTGTACAAATGTACTTGTACATATGTCAAAAAGAAAACTTCCATTGTGTTTACTCTAGCAATGGAATTTCAGTTCAAGTGCTTTGCTTGCTGTATAACAGCTTTTTCAGCATATGATCATTTATGGTCCAAGAACCAGTTTCTGGCATATAATTAAAGTCCAGATCAGCAAAAACACAATATTTAACATGACACTTAGGGACATGGTTGAGTGGTGGGCTCTGTAGTGTTGAGTTAATGGTTGGACTCAGAGATCTTAAGGGTCTTTACCAACCTAAATTATTCTAAGATTCTACAACTAAATGTTCCTAACAGATCAATGTCATCTTAGTGCATTGCATATGAAAAGTGTATGGATTTGTTCTAGAAATTTCTTACTGAAGGTTAAGAAGGGTTTATATATATTTTTTTTTTTCCTTTTGGTGAAGTGTGCTTATTTTCTCAAGGAATAATATTCTATTTTTCCTGGAACACTATGAAAAAGGAAGAAATATGATGTTTATTTAATGTAGATTTTTTTCAGAATCTTTCCAAGATTCAGAGATTACGTAAATAAAAGTTATATGCCGCTAGAGTGGGATAACATGTGAATGGGATTATTTTTAATATAGATCATTAGGTGTCACTTACTACTGCTTAATTTAACAGTACTTACTACTAAAGAGTTCTACCTTAACTAGCTCTGGCGACTCTGAAAATCCTACCCGCTATATACGGCCTTACTTTGTAATTTATCAGTCACTCTCCAAGTTGTTTTCCCTTCTAGAAACTCCTTCTTTCGTTAATGGTCTAAGATACAAGCATCTAGATTTGTACTAACAAAACCTGGTAAAATAACTGCATACTTTTTTCCCAAGACATCAGGTCCAGAGAGCCATCCTAGTTTAGAATCAGACGAGGAAATTTAGTGCACCAAGAAGAACCATGCACACTGCCTGAGACTTCTTGTATAAAAAGAGATACGATAGAAAGGCCAGACCTTTTAGCTACATAAACTGGAATGCACAGTTTATTTTCAAAGGCTACTACACAGTTTACAGTGAAAAATAAAACCCACTAGTGTATATGAAGGCGGTACTTTGTAACACCACCAATCTATACAAAAATTCTGTATTTGAAGTACATCCACTTCCCAACCCCAATATTGTGAAAAATAATTCCATTTAAAACCTAGCTTTCAAAGCAACATTGGAAACATGTTAAAGTTCTAAGCACAATAGCTAGAAATAAGGGGTTCTAAATTCTAGAATCAAAACGTATTTTTAAAAATGTTACCCAATTCTCATAAATAGAATACCATCAGAGTTAAAACTTAAATTAAGAAGAGTTTAAGAGGAAGGTAATCCAAGGTGAGTATACTGTGCATAATTCCATCTTCAAAATATCCCCTTTAAAATATAATATAACGCTTTGAATGCCTCCTCATTTGGGCTTAACTTGAAGATCCTGAGCAGCACCAGGTGACTGTCCACCTAAAACCTTCCAACAAAAGCAGGACTGAAATACAGAATAAAAACTAGTCTGTTCAATTAGTTTGAAATATATGTTCCTCTCAATACAATACGTAAACTTGAGAACATAACAGAAATTTGAGGAGTATTCCATACATAAATGGTATTCTGAACTTCCCTGGTAGTAACAGTCATGTCAGTCCATATGTAATTGTCAAAATTGGACATTATAAATGAGAGGGAATTATTTGTAAAGCAGATCTTAGTTAAAAAAATATGATTTTTCATTTCTTAAATTTAATATTTTGCTGATAATCACACAAAAGCCTCTGAATTCAGAATTACAAACAAGCTCAAAATGCACTTGTCTAGACATTCAGTGTGAACAAATTGGTAAGGGTGCTCTAAGAGAATTGTTACAGGGCTTTTTGTGGGTATGTGCAAATCTCTCCTCAGCTTTGAGAGCACTGTGCTACTCTAAAGAATATGCATGTCGGCTATCCTTTAATTTCAGCTTTTTGTAGTTTTTAATTTTTTCTTTTTTTTCAAAAACCAACTCTTTGAAGTCACATCTCTTTCTACTCTTTCCCTTTAGTTGAGCCTTACTCTTATAGAGAAGGGCAAACATGGCAACTCATTTTTCAAGTGCTACATATGTTTAGTATTTTGCAGTCTTTCCAAGGTTTTCTACTAACATAGTGAAATATCTAGTAATAAGATTAAAATATCCCCCAGAAAACAACATTTTGGAAATGGACAGAATGAGTTCACACATATTTATACCCTGAAATACATGCAAGCCGTAATAAACAGCAGACCACCAGGATGCTCCTGAAGACTGCAGAACGGATGGGGACACCATGCTTTCAAACAATTTTCTCCTACTTTGCACACTGAAACCAACAAAGTCCTGGAATGATTCAGTATGAGTAGTGCCAAAACTTCTGGACGTGAACTATATTGGAGAAATTTAAATTCTAAATCTATTTTCTTAGTAAAAATGTTATTGGTTAATTTAATTACATTTGCACTGCTGTATTCTGTACATCAGTAAGGAAAAATAATTATTGTTACAGCACTCACACCACATGCTCAAATTCCATTTTCTTTCTATCTAATTAAATATTAGTCTATTTGACAGTGCTTTAAAATTAATATCAGAGTCTATGGACTTTACATAATTGACAAATGTTGGTGTTAGATCACAAATGTTGGTCTCGGGGAAAACAAAAAAGTAAAAAAAAAAAACCAAAAAACAAAAAAAGCACCAAAACTAAACACACAAAACCTCTTCTAAGCCTCTGAATTCAGGCATAAATATAGCATGCATTTATAGCCAGTAATGAACTTCTTTGAATATAATTGTCTTGGAAAATTAGAAATACTGATGCCAACAGAATATGGGTAAGTTGTGAAGTTTTTCCAATAATTTCACTGCAAAGAAAACTTTTCTTTTGAGGCACTTTTTCCTCTACAAGGTCCTTTCAGGAGAGAAGGTTCATTGGATATCAGGTATCTGTTTATGAACAAATAACCCTTATGAGAAGGTCTTTGAAACCATGTTTCTACCCTAAGAAGGCAAATGAACAAATGAACTAGGAATTGCAGTGGAAAGCACCCTAAGTGAGCTGACAGAAGCACACACATCTATGTTTTCTGTTAGAAAATCACATATATAGGCCAGATTAACCTATTTGAAGATTTATTTTTTTCTTTGGGAGAATACTGTCTTGCAGTGAACTTCTAATATTTTAATTTCACAACTTGATATTTTGAAAGAGTAGTAAGCCACACTAGTAGTCTCACTGAATCATATTATTGCCTGAGACCAGTAAAAACCAACCCAAATCCTGTTACATTTTAGTAGAATATCATGTATTACTGAAAGTATAGCTGAAATATATACTACATAGTTTTCATTTTATGACAGGCATAACTGAAGGTTGTTTGCTGGTCACGATGTCCTTTGGTCAGTTATATGCTGTATATTTCAAACACTTGAAGGTAGAGGTGCCTTACCAAAGGCAAAACTGACTTCTTTTCACATCAGAATTTGTTGCTTCGGTAATTCCTTTACACCTTAAATTACTGCTGAAAGTACTCATCACTATTTATCAAGTGATCATTAACACCTATATGGGTGCATAATATCCTTCATGACCATTAATCTTATTATCAAAATCCCTACAGGAATTAATGTTTTCGGCTGCATGGTCACTGCAAATGGTGGTACAATTAAATAGATGCCATCAGTCCAGCTTAATTACTGATATGTCCACACGCCCATCTACTATTTTCCTGGATACAATACACCTTAATGAGTCTCTCATTATTCTTCGATTGCTTTTTCATTTTCTTGTACAAGTCTCTAGAAAGTCTATTTCCTTACCCTGATAACACATATGACTTGTGATGATATATTCTTGCAGTAATTAAGCATTTTAGCATTTAGTGTCCTAAACTTTCAAAAGTATGTTATTTCAATCTTCACATGTGAGTGGAATGTAACAAATTTCTGCCCTGAAGAACACAAAATGAGAGAATGTATCATTAAATTATGAACCGTGAAATAATAATGCAGCCACAGTTTTGATATTTGCCTGCTGACTGACTCCAGCTTAGTTATCTACCCTCATTTTCTACACGTGTAATCAATTGTACCTCATTTGTTTTATGCCATTCAGACTAGAAGAGGGAGGGTTTTTTCTGTTTCCATGGTAGTAAAATTGTCAAAAAAATCCTGTGGTCTATTCCCCAAGGACACGTGCACCCTTGGAATATACTATAGATAGTTCACAGAAATCCAAAGAGAACACAACAAAGAGAAGATAGTGTTTCCCTGGTAGGTTCATTGGATCTATTTAACTGTAATTTAATCCAGAACTCATGAAGGATTAAATAAATTATAGAAAATAGGGGCAGCAGCCTCTATGTTGCACTACAGATGAAATTTATTTTTTTAATGCTGCCTTGTGCATTGTTCAGTACATTCAGTTGCAGAAATACATCCTCAGAATGTTTAAAATACATTTCACTTGAAAATACTCTTTTAGTGTTTTACATTAGTTGCTTGACATAATAGCAGCTCAGCTTTTCAACTGAAGTGGACTATATATCCTCCTATGACAGCACTAAAAGGTTGTTCTGTCTTTTCCCCAGTAAGTGCTGCATTCAACAGGGGTCTAAAAATACAGTAATGATCCGAAATGTTTTATGTGCTGGTATGCTTTAGTTAGGCCAAGGATTGCATTTTATATGGACTGGGTCAGCTTCAGAAGAGTAGAAGATTGGCTATAGAAAGTTGAAAGTGTTTGTATTATGATTTAACTTTTTCTGTGGTATTTTTATAGGACTGGGGAAAGAGAATGGAGAGAAGCAATTCAAGAGTGCTGGCGATACAAATAGAGGGTAAAATAAACTGAAACAATTAAGCCTGACAAAATTATCTGATATTGGTCCTCACTATGATCATTCATCTGTGACACAGTGAAAAAAATGCTAGAGAAATTCAGTCAGTATACACCAAAAAAGATCTGGGAGAAGTTAATGAAAGTGTACATCCACAATCATGGATTTTATGAGGTATATAATAACACAGGGAGAATTTTCAAAACAGCTTTTGAAAGTGAGCTCAGAGTTAAGTGATGGCAGACCAAATGCATGACAATTTTATTGTACTCTGAACTGAATACAGAAGAACAAAATACAGAAGAAGAAAAAGGTGGCAGGTGTAATCAAAGGTTCTAAAGAACTTCTGAGTAAGGAGAGATTCTTTGATACAGTCCTCATACAAAAAATTCCTGTAGAGGATTCTGCTATTATTCATCTCGAAAAATATGAAACAGAAAGGTGATGTGAAAAAATGTATTTAATTTCTGAGTAGAAAGGAGAGGCAATAAGGGAATAATGACTGACTACAGTTTTTTACACAAGAAATTAATCTGTTCAATAAAATTGCAGCACAATATACCAGTATAGCACCAAACCAGAGGAAAGATCTTTACCATAGTTCCAGTAATGAAAGGGTGGACTTTTTTGTCTGTGTTCATGTAAGGATTAAATAGCAGCAGTCATTAAATATGATAGTCTAGATGAAACTGATGGTTTAGAAAGTCGTCACGTTGATAATACCTGACGCAGTGTGCCACTCTATAGTTGTCTCATTTCTTGTACCTTTTAACCTATGAGTCTTTCATTTGCAACGGTGAAAGGTAGGTTTGTCTCATAAATGTAACTGAGAACTGCTGAGGATTCACTATTTTCATGTTCAATAATATTTGACCCTATACAGAACAAAGGATTTTGAACCAGGAAGATAAGAGAATTGGATTAAAGCCTTAGACAAAACTGTCTGCTCTTACAAGCTAGAAAATGAGAGAGATGAGTTATTAATCTAAGCTAAATGAGGATTTTAGGACTTTTACACTGATAAGGTTGCTGGAAAAAAATACATAGTTTCAGGTGTTTCAAACACCCTAAAAGAGACACCTCCTGCTGTGTCCCAGTCATCTGCAAATGGAACAGAATAACTGCTGCTTCACTGTGTTTTTGTGAGACTCTATGCTCTTCATAAGTCTCCTCAAGAGAACTTAGGAGGGTCTAATTTTTTAAAAAAATATTAAAAGCAAACAGCTGAGTACCAGTAAGAAAATTACAATGGACCTCTCAGACTGCTCACAGACGCTCTCCTAAATTTGGTTTTCTTCTGCCTTATATTATTTTCATTTCTTCTTTGCAGTGAAGAAAAAAAGAAAAAAAGAAAAATGCTGTCCAAAACACATCATACTCGGGACAAAAAAACCAAAACATAATGGCTCTGTGGTTTGTAATTTTTTTGCTTGGAGCTATTGTTCTATTTCCTGTTGACACAGCATTTAAAATGCTTTAATGATGCAATTGTTCTTGAAAACTGCAGAAAACCAGACACCATGAACAGCTAATTGGTGCCTGTGATGAAGCTAGAAACACATCTTGAACTTTTCTGTTGTTGTTAAAGAGTGAGAGGGATTTGTTGCTATTAGGCCATATGAAATGCTCAGTAGCTGGCAAGATTCCACTCCTGTTAACTTAATTAATGTCTGTAATATACCTGTCACTCATCAAGCATACTGCGTAGTTATTGCAGTACAGATACTGTTATGTTTCATTCAATTTTGTATGCCCTGAGGGCAACTCAGTTTAGGGATTCTGCACAATTTTCTGTCAAGTTTGCTCTCAGGTTCATTGCCATTCAAAATGTATCATAACAAAATACAGCTCTGTTATCAAAGTCCTTTTCCTCTCTGCCGGTTTTGTATTTTCCTGGCTGCTTGGTTTCTCATGAAAATGGGTATATAATCACCTTCTGCAGCTGTGCAGCCTGTTAGATTCTTGCCACCTTTCCAAGGTTTCTTTGATAAATGTAATGAAAATAGTTCCGTTTGCATTATCACTGTGGTTCTATCATCCCAATCATCTACTCTGTAGTTTAGATTTATACATAACTAAAGTTTTCTCCTTCCCTTTCTCTTATGAGTTTTACTAAAAATAAATGCATGTAGTCAGTTAATACTGAGCTCTTACTTCCAGCTAAGAGTCTGTAGAATCAGATATACTTCACACCCAACTTCCCCATAGTTTTATTCTATTACATATCATTTCTTCAATGTTTAACCAATCTTTCCTCTTGCCTACCTATACTCCTTCTCCATTCTCCCTACCCCTCACAAGTTTCCTATTCCTATGAGTTTCCTAGCTCTGTATCTGTTTTTTTTTTTTACTGTTACAGCCCACTTCAAAATTAGGTTCTGATTTTTTAGCTAAGGACTAAAATTTTGACACTTTAGTTTAAGAATTACTGGTATAACCCAGAAATTTAAATTTCTGTTAGGAGACTACAAAGAGATGAAACCGTACAAATGTCAAACAGCTACCTTTTTCTAGCTTTTTTATCATATAAAGCATGAGTATATGTATCATGTAATGACCTTATTAAATTTGGTTCATACAGATATAATTTTTTTGTGTCTTATAGATTTTAAGAATTATTTGAAAATCCTATTACATATTTTCATTAAAAAATGAATGTTTTTATGTCACAGGCGATGTAATTAACCATACATCTGCGTAAGAATGCATAACATTGATTTAAATATCTATCTTAAAGTATATTTAGAAAAAGTACGGATAGAAGGATTTAGTTTTAAAATACTTTAAAAAAATCTAAAAGACTATGTTATTGTATATCTTGATGTCAAAATATCCACATAACACCAAATGATTCTATTTAGCATCTTCAAAATTTCCTAAATGAGGCCAGAATTCTTTCTCCTGTAGCATTATGACTTTGTAGAATGTTCAGGAATGCACCCCAGGGAAGAGAGATGTTAGATACAATGTCTGCTGCTTTGATGGTCGGCCTGACCTATCAAGAAAAAAGTAGTCTTCCACATCTTTATTTTATGACTTTTTTATGGACTTAATAAAGAACAAGTATTCTGTCCTGGGGAGATATTTAATGGCCTATTTCACTTCAAGAGATGTACCTGATGCCTCTTTGGGATGAAGAAGATTCACAGAGATAAAAGACAAAAAAGTAGCATTAAATGGAACCTGGAGTTATTCTTGGGAACAATGGAAAGGTTTCATGACAACTTTTTTGAAGGTAAGTGATAGAAAGGGCTGTACATATGAAAGACGCACCCAGGGAGGGAAATTAGGGTGATATTCCTCCATTTTGAAGCTGCCTAAAGAGGTCAATAACATTGTTTTATCACTCAAGAATGGCTGCTTTGCCTAGTTTGAAAATTTTTGCTTTCAAATACCTTCTGATCTTTCAAGTGAAGTGATCTTTTCTGTCTTTTCCTCGGAGGCTTTATGCAAATCTTTCACATTTCGACAGGTGCAAATGCAGGATAAGTGTGTGTAGGAAATACACAACTCTAAATCTGACTTGTTAAACAAAAATCATAGATTCTAGATATTCAACTTTTCTGTCATAGGGTGACTTTTTAAGGAGTCATTATTTGTGGATTTCAGGTAGAAAAAATTATTTGTACTTTCAAAAGCAAGCGAAATTAAATTTCTTGTGCAGAATAACAATCAAAAAAACCCCAAACCGACAGATTAAGCTATTAAGAAAGACAATATAGCACATCAAAATTGATGAAATTTGGTCCTGTCATTATTTCAGTTCATTCAGAGGAATTTTAATTCAGGATTTTTATGATGTAATTAATAGGTTTATTTTCAGATGAGAGTTCATAATACTAGAAACAGTACTAGTTGCTAACAACAGATTTTTCCTTTTGAATATTGCCATCTATTACAGGAAAGAGAAATTCTTAATCTAATAAAACTACCCTTGTGTCAGATAAATATATATAGCTTCTTACATACACACACACTTCTATGGATATGTAAGGAAGTATATATATGTACATAAATACAAATAATTCACAAAAGGAAAATATTTATAGCTCCAGAATTAAAAAAATCTGTCTCATAAATACCTTAAATTGTTAGCAGCATTAAAATATTCTGGCTGGACATTCTGATGCTAGGTTTGCCAACAGCACAAGTACTGAGTAATATTCACTCTGAATACCTACTTTTTAATCTACACAAGGTACACGGACTTCTCATTTTTGATGCAGGCCAAAGGTCTAGGGCAGCACAGCAGCATCATACCGACTGTTCTAATTATCTTTTGTATTAAAATCTCATGCAGTCCAGTAGAAGAATACAACAGTGCTACACAGAGGAAAACACTGAATGTCATATAACATTGTCTCACTGAACATCATATATCTTTTCATCTTTCTGTTTAGAAATATATTTCATTTGATTGTTACTGAGTTTATAGACTATCTTGCACAGAAAATTGAGATTTAACATCCCCTGTACAGACACAACAACCAACCTGTCATTGAAAACAGATATTTATTTTGCAAGGAGACAAAAATAGCGAAATACACAACACGTAGGAGTATAAAAATACGTCATTATTTGCCTTCTACTTTTATGGTGTTTAAATATGATATTTCAAATATTAATTGTTGACCTCAACTTCAAAGATCATCTCATTTCCAACCCCCTCCATTGGAAGGGACATCTCCCACTAGAACATGTTGCTCAGAGCTCTACCCAGCTTGTAGTTCTGTGTGCAATACCTCCAGGGATGGGGCATCCACAATGTCTCTGGGCAACCTGTTCTGTTGACTAACCATCCTCACGGCAAAGATCTTCCTCCTAATATCTGCTCTAAACCTACCTTCTTTCAGTTTGAATCCATTCCTGCCTTGCCCTGTCACTATATGCCCTTGTAAAAAGTCCCTCTCTGTCTACCTGTAGGTTCCCTTCAGGTACTGGAACTCTGCAATTAGGTCACTGTGAAGCCTTCTCTTTCCCATGCTTAACAATCTTAATTTTCTCAGCCTTTTCTCCTAGGAGAGGGCTTCCATCTCTCTAATCATCTTGGTGGCCCTCCTCTGAACTTGTTTCAACACGACCAAGTATTACTGCTGTGCTGGGACCCCAGAGCTGGATGCAGCACTGCAGGTGGGGTCTCACCAGAGCAGAGCAGAGGGGCAGAATCCCCTCCCTGGCCCTGCTGCCCACACTGCTTTGGATGCAGCCCAGGACACGTTTGGCTTTCTGGGCTGTGAGTGCCCATGGCTGGGTCATGTCCAGCCTCTCAGCCACCAGCACCCCCAAGTCCTTCTGGGCAGGGCTGCTCTGATCTGTTCACCCCCAGCCTGTTATCAATACCAGGAGTTGCCCTGACCCAGGTGCAGCACCTTGCACTTGATCTTGTTGATCCTTATGAGGTTCCTATTGGCCCACTTCTCGAGCTTGTCCAGGTCCCTCTGGATGGCATCCCATCCTTCCAGTGTGCCAATTGCACCAGTCATCTTGGTGTCATCTGCAAATTTGCTGAGTGCAGTCAATCTCTTCATCTATGTCTTTAATGAATATATTAAATAATATTTGTACTGATATGGACCCCTGAGATACAATGCTTTTCAGTCCATCAGAACTCTGAGGTGCTGACCACTATTCCATGGGTTGACTATCCAAGCCCTTATCCATATAACAGCTCACTCATCAAATCCATCTCTCTCCCATTTAGAGAGAAGGATGTTGTGGAGGACTATGTCAAAGGCTTTACAGAAGTCCAGATGAACGACATCTGTAGCCCTTCCTTTGTCCACTGAGGCAGTCACTCTTTCATAGAAGGCCACTGGGTTGATCACGCAGGACTTGCCCTTGGTGCAGCTGTGCTCCTCTCTGTCCTCCATGTGCCTTATCACAGCTGCTGGGAGGATCTGTTCCATGATCCTCCCCAGCACAGAGATGAAGCTTACAAGTAAGCAGTTCCCATAGTCCTGCTTTCTACAGTTTCTAAAGATGGTTACAATGTTTCCCTTTTCCAGTCATCTGGGATGTCAGCTGACTGTCATGAGTTTTCAAATGTCATGGAAGGGGCTTGGCAACTTCATCAGCCAGTTCCCACAGGGTTCTGGTATGTATTTCATTGGGTCACACAGACTTCTGTACATTCAGGTTCCTCAGGTGGCAGTGAATCTGATCTTTACTTTCTGTGGGAGGGATTTTGCTCCTCCAGTCCCCATCTTGCTGTCTATCCACTCGAGAGGCGTGGGAAGAGAGGTTGCCACAGAAGGGAGTTTGCCACTGAAGAGTGAGCAAAAAATTGAACCTTCTCTTCATCTGTTGTTTCCAGTTTTCCAGCACTGTTTATCGGGGGGGTCAGCTTCTTTGACTTTCCTTTTCTGGCTAACATGCCTGTTATTCTTTACACCTTTTGCCAAGTTCAGCTTCAGCTTCACCTGTGCCTTCCTTACCCCATCCCTACGGAACCCAACTTCATCTTTACTATTCCCAAGTCACCCATCCTATCTGCAACTGCCTGTGTGTTTGCTTCTTTTTCTTTGGTTTGACCAGCAGGTCCCAACTCAGCTATGCTGATCTCTTGCCTTCCCCTTGTCCAATTTCTTGAATATGATATGATAAGATACAATATTACATTTATTGTGCTGCTGTACAAGTACATGGTGCCATAATTAGCCATCCAGTCACTGTAAATCCACTTTAACTTCCGAAAATCTTTTTAAGAAACACTCATCGTGGTAGGAAAACCTGGTACCAGTACCTAATTCTCAACATACAAAAAAAAAAAAAAAAAAAAAAAAAAGTAAATTTAGCACTGAGAAAAATCAGACCAATATTCAACAGTAACTACTGTCTAGGTATTATCAGTTTGTCAAATAGATTTTATAGAAAATCTTAAGAAAATTAGCTATTAGAAAATCATTAGCAAATCACCTTTATTATTTTTTTAAGCTGTAGATAGAGAAACAGATTATTTTTTAAATCTGTGAAATTTTGAAATTCTGTTATTTAAATGCTTTATATTTTCTGGCTATTATACTCACCTAAAAATACAAGAAAATAATGCTTGCTTACAACAATTAATTTGTTTGAAACATTAGCGTTTGGACTGAAGAAAGCGGTACTTTTTTCATTGTATGTCTGATACTATACCAAAATATATATTCAAAATGCAACTACTGTAAATTGTGGTCAGATCAATCCATCAGCCATCAACTGCTAGCCCCCAGGAATTTGTTTATTCACTTGAAGAACTGTGTATCTCTTTTTTCTAAATTGCAAAATTGCCCCTAACCAGTAAATTTACGGATCAATACACAATAATTAAAGATTAATATGATTATAATCGGCCTGAAAAATATGGTTGGTATCACACTTGCTATTCAAGAATTATGTGTTCAGAAAATGTCTATCTCAGTCCTACTTCTGAAGCAAAACAAAAGAACCCCATCACTTCATCTTCTCAAAAATAAAGGGTGTGGTCCTGTAAAATAGAATAATCAGATCCTATGGCCAATCTCAGAACACAAATTGTGCTGTGGATCATGCAGTTTGGCTTATCTAAACCGCATTCATGTGTGGTCACACATCAAGTTTTGAATCAAGAAAGAGTGGAAAATTTAATGCAACAGCAAATTGCAGAACACCTAGGGAAATCACCTTTAAAACCAAATATGTTCTCTAAGCAGCAACTTCCATGCAAGATAGGGTTTAAAAAGTAAATCACAAACGTTTGGTCTCCATTTGCATTATACTTAAGTAGCCCTTCTTCCTCCTTCCAAACTGTTCTAATGTCTTTCCCTTCATCAGCCAGACCCTTCAAAAGGCCTTCCACAGGAATGGTGAATAATGCGTAAGCTGTGAGGAACTAGTTCCGCCAAGCAAAAATCTGCTGATATACACAAGTTAGAGAAAATGAGCAAATTGTATTTAAATCTAGCTTATATTTCTGCTGTAGAAATGCAAACAATGTCACAGAATTGAACATACTAATTAACTGCACCGTGTTTCCCTATATTCACTAGTTGTTAAGTGCTACTAACTACTGCACTATACCTAGCCTTTTAATTGGCTGAAACTATGGTCATGACTAGTTTCTTGCATGCTTTACTGTTTGGAAATTTTAACAAAACAAAACTTTACAAAACTTCTTGGAGCAGAGGCTTTATCTGTAAATGCTGTGCATGCTCAAGCTAATGCAAACTCAAATGTATAAAGATTAATGACATAATACATTCTTATACCTTTTACTTACTACAGTAGACCATATCAGTTTCATTTTCCCCTCTGCCTCCCCACTGCAGTGGGATGGAGAGGAGAATTGAAGGCACAAGAGGCAGAGATCACGGGTTGAGATAAGACCATCTTACTGGAAACAGCAATGAGATAAGGACATGAACTGTAACAGCAAGGATGCTAATGAGAGAGAGTACAAAAAAAGAAACTATTCACATGGAAACCCCTCAACAATAGACAACACTGGACAGCCCCCTTAGCCACATTTACTCAGCCACAGGAAGAGAGTTCCTTTCCCTGCCCCCAGCAAAGAGGTAGTACAGGATAAGCTCAGTGTCCTAGCTATGCCCCATCCTGGCTACTGGATAAATTAACCCTGTCTTAGCTGGAACCAGGACACCATCTAAAGCAGAATTTTTTTGTTTCCCTCCTCTGTGAAGAAGCCTCAAAAAGTTTCATGTGCTGTTTCTCATTCTAATCATTGTGATTGCATTTTACAGGAAAATAAATTCTAGAGAAAAAAAAAAAAAAAGGTATTTGACCAGTTTTTTGTTTGTTTGTTTCTTGGTGAGCTTTTGTGTAAAAATAAATTGATTTCAACACACTCAAAACAAAATATGCCACTTCTTTTCTTTATGGCCACTCTATCATCAGAAATCAATTGCATAGCACATGGTCTTTAAAACTGGGTTTATAATGAAATAGATAAAGTCAGACTGAGCAGACAGACAAAGGAGGGTGAATTCCCTTTACAGCATCCTTCGAATAGTCATGTTTTTCTAAATTAAAAAAAATTACACAGAAATCTGCACCCATCTCAGAATAAATATGACTTAGAACTGATCACAAAAACTCATGGACTGTTTTTCTGTCAAAACTCATCACTTTTACAGGAGTGTAATTACCTTTTTTCTTAAGTAAAATGATCCTAAACAGACCATTGATGTGTATCTTTTTTTACTTTGTTAAAAACCTTTTAAAAATGTTAAAGTATTTTGCCTATTATTAAATGTATAATGTACTAAAATATACAAATACAACAGTTAATAAGTGATGGAAGACTTCATGTATTATAAGCAGATAACAACATATCTATCCCTTACATTCTGGATCAGAAACATGCTGGTGCTGAATTTGTATTCAGTCCACCCTAAAACGACAGGGGTTTTTTCATATTATTCTCCTTATTTGAACATTGTTGATTCTGTAGCAAAACAATTTTGAACAAAGACCTTTTTCCACAAAAGGCCAGGTACCATTCTGAAATTTCAGAATTGCTTTGAAGAGAATAGTGGATGACACAATTCACTAACTACAGCAAGCAAAAATAGGACAGAAAACTGCACCAAATAGAGAATTTAGAGGATCATTTTGAAAAAAGAGAAAAGACCTTTAAATAATCTTTTGAAAAATGCCTTATAAACACATAACAATTTAAAATAATCAACATAAAAGTAAAGAGAATAACATAAATTTCTAATCCTATTTCCATATCAATGCAAGGATTATATTTAAATATAAGTAAAATCCGGGATTAAAATGTGAACAGACTCATGGTATCGAAATCTTATATGCACAGATATGGTATAAACTACTCTGAAAAAATCTCCATGGAGACCTACAGATAAACACTGTCTAATCTTTCTCCTTGTTGATCACAGACAACTCAGGTCATTTACAGAAAAAATGTAAAAATAGCCATTTACAAAGTTTTAAAAGGTTTCACTTATTATACGTCAGAATGTCAGAAATTTCGGGTAGGACAAAAGACCTAATTTATAGGTTTGACCATATCAGTCTGCTTTTTAAGCTACAAAATAAAGCAAAAAGTCATTAAGAGTATTTCAGTTCTTTGAATAGATGAAATCAAAGCAACATAAGGAATTAAAAAGAAAAGAGAGAAGTATACTGTCACAGAGACTTTTTTCCAACTACGAATATTGAGATAGTTGGCTTTGGATTTTGTTTTACAGAAAAGTATACAACCATTACTGTTTTGTCCCAGCGGTGATTCCATTTTTAGACAACAAAATACAACGCTAGATACACATTCTCAAGGGCCATTGGTGAACAAATTTTGGGTATTTTTTATTCTAAAATCAGTAATAGCTTTTAATCTAAGATCTAACGTACTAGAATTACACTGTTGGATGTTGCTTTAGACTTCTCTCCTTTTTCACGAAAAGGAAACAATTGTGAAACCTTTGACACAAGGTCTTAAATGTTTTTCTTCCCTTTTCTTAAATAATTATTTATTATTGTATTTGCACTTTCCACACACACTCTCAGAGATTTCAGAGGATTAAGAAAGAAACTCATTTTCAGATATGCTTCAATCTATCCTATGAATTTCATTATGATTATTTCACTGCAAAGGACAAAGACATCCTTTATTATAAATGGCACTTGCGTCTTTAATGAAACCATGTCTTTACCATTCATTTTTCTTCCAAAAGGTTACAATTTCATTGCAAAGAATTAAAGCTCCTGGTAATAAACAAAATCTTCTTGCTGAGTCCAGGAAGATGACACCGGTCTATCCTTATTTGTCTGGTGAAGACAAATTAACCTTTTTTATAAATATTTTCTGGTGCATAATTTCGTCAGTTTTATGTGAACATTTCATGAACACTGAATTTGGAATTTTTACACTTGCATATGAATGCCTTGCACCATTTAATCATGGAATATAGTATTATGCAATTTGCATGGCTAATCAAAGCCATATGAATATTCATAACTAATTAATGTACTTTTTAAAACATTTATTGCCATTTCATATATAATCCAACAGGCAAGGAAACTCATCACATATGTGATCCAAAGGTAAGTGGTTAACAAATTTTGAATAAATAATTTTAAAAGACATTTGCCAAGTCTATGTGAACAGTAGCACTCTGTTGTGGACTCAAAGACCTTGTAGTATATTAAATACATTATGAAATAAATTTATATTAAGTGATTGTTATGTCTTGTCCTATTCATTCCAGACTGTTTCACTTTTGCTATGAGCATCTGAATACCACTGAAGGTAAGAAACTATACGAGTTACCAGCTGGTATACAGAGTTCTTTGTTAATAGACATCCAAAATTAAAGTTCCAGCGGGTTTTTTGTCCTCTAGTTATGTATACCTCTCCCATTCTAAAACAAACAAACAACCCGAATTACAGTTTATTTGGCTCAAGTAGAGTGCTAAAACTGAGAAAAGCTCAATCTGCCTGCTCAAGTGACTGCTTTCTTTTTTCTACCTAATCTACAACCCACTGTGGGGCTTCCCAGCAAACCTAGAAATCCTTTATTTCTCAAAAATTTATTTTCTCGTTTTGATAGTTTACCAAACCCCACTCCACTGTCTTTGCTATGATTAACTTCACATTTCCGGTTCTCATATCCTGTAAAATATTGACTACAGACTAAACAAACAGGGATTCAACATGCAGAGTGCATATGTATAGACTACCAGCACTTCAGAACCTGAATGTTGGTTTTAATGTTTTTGATGTATATTTCTACAATACCACCTAAGTTCAAAAGTAACTATAGTCTCAAGAAAAAAATGTAAAATTAATATAACTATTTTCTGCTATAAATTAGTAGTAATAAATTATAAAAGGAAACAAAAGTATACCAAGAGTAACTGGGTACTGGCAATTGTAATACCAGCTTAACTACGGCCTTTACCAGAATTTAAATGGAAAATATTTAATAAGTTAAAGTACAATTTGCAGAAGCTACTAAGATATGTGCCTTTGACCCTGAAGCAGACAAAACTTACAATCATATAAAGTGGCCATTCAAGATCTTAAATTCACACACTCAGAAAAAGGGCATTAAACTAGGCATATTTTTATATAAATTGCACAGAACTATGAAAAAGTGTCAGAAATTATTATCTCTCATAACCTGAGAAGATGCTGGGACTCAAAATTTATCTGTTTGTCAGCTTTATTAACCAAGTTGCCTCTAGAATCACAGAATTTTGGAATGGTTTGGGTTGGAAAGGCCCTTAAAGATCATCTTATTCCAGCTCCCTCCACCACGGACAGGGATGCCATTCACTAGACCAGGTTGCCAAAAGCCCCATCTATCCTGGCCTTGAACATTTTCAAGAATTGGGGAACCACAATTTCATTGGGCAACTTATTCTTGTACCTCACCACCCTCGCAGAAAGGAATTTCTTTTTAACTTCATATCTATAACTATCATCTTTCAGTTTAAAGCCATTAACTCTTGTCCTATCACTACAACTCCTCGAAAAATTAGTCCCTCTTCAGCCTTCTTGCAGGTCCTTTCTACTTACAAAGGTTGCTATAATATCTCCAGAGAAACTTCTCTTTCCCAGAAAAAACAATCCCATTTCTGTCAGCCTTTTCACACAGCAGATGTGCTTCAGCCCTTGGATCATCTTTGTAGCCCTCCTCTGGACCTCTAGCAGTGCAACGCCTTTCTTTAATGGGTGGCCCCAGAGCTAGACCTAATACTCCAGGTGGGGTCTCATGAAAGCACAGCAGAAGAGGGGAATCACTCCCCTCTTCCTGCTGGCCGTAGTGCGTTTGATGCTGCCCAGGACAGATTTGGCATTCTGGGCAGTGAGTGCACATTGCTGGGGCATGTTGAGTTTCTTGTCAACCAACAGTTTTGAGTTTTTCTCCCCAGGGCTGCTCTCGATACATTCTCAGCCCAACCAGTATTTTAGCTTCAGGTTGCCCCTGGTCCAGGTGAATGACTTGGTCCTGCTGCACTTTCTGAGGTTCACAGAGGCCCACCTCTCAAGCCTGTCAAGGTCCCTCTAGATGGCATCCCTGCCCTCCAGCATGCTGACCACACCACACAGCTTTGTGTCATCAGCAAACTTGTTGCAGGTGCACTCAATCCCAACATCCATGCCAACAACAGAGATATTAAATTTTGTTCCAAAAGGAAAAACTATCTGGTGTCAAAAATACCTCCAAACCCTCTGGTTTATAATTCAAAATACCTGGGCATGTTGTATTGAAGTCACTTTTGTAGAGTAATTAAATGTTTTAAACTGAAATTAACTGTATAACTTATTTGCATAAATGGTGCTGTGAAGCAATTTCAGTGTACACAAGGGACAGACACAATGTTATTTCATCAAATAGTTAGTGTGCTTTCTACACAGGGATAAGGCTTATAATCCTAGTACTGTTATCACGCCCCAGACTGTGATACAGCTGAGATTAGTTCATTTGAGGGTAGCTATACAAATTGCACAAAACCATATGTGTAATATAACTGTGATGTGCTAATAGCAGCTTAGAGAATGAGAAGTCCACTCAAACGGAAGTCCTGATTCCTTTCTCTGTATTCCCCCCTTACCTTTAAAATGTGAGAGAAATATTTCGCCTTCTTAGAGCTGAGTTCTCCATTTTGCCTCAGAATAGTTTTCCCTTCATTTTGCCCCAGCTATATACTCAAAAGACTCATCGAAATGCTCTTGCATTGCTCTGCCATCCTCAAGGTTAAATGCTAAATAAGTGCTGTATACAAAATAAAACGGAATTTCATTTCTCTCACTCAAAAAGTACATAATCCTTGGCTATTTTTTGAATGTACTACTTGGAACAACTGAATATATTTTCAAATAACACAAGTTTTCAGCTGACTAGTGATATTAGTAGAAATATATACAATTAAGATTAATTAATTCCAATTCAACTGATCTTTGTTCAGTTGCAAAATATTTATTTGCTTAGACTTCTCCTGTGGTCACGCACAATTTTGTTCCATTGCTCTCGGAACAAACAATCACACTGGAAACTTTCCTTTCAGTATTTTGAAAAAAAGCTGTTGAATCTAAAGAAGAACAGGTTTGATCACCGCACCTACTTATTGTCACTCAATGTCCCTGAGACATTTGCTCACCCAGATTCTTACCCATCTTTATACACCTGCTTAAATTGCTCTTTCAAGATGGCTTCAGTTTACACTTTCCAGCACAAATCCACACTATAATAATATTAGGTTTAGATATCTCAGAGAATATTAGGTGTTCTCTATATAAACTTTTATACATCTATATTTATACTTTTATTTGTGTTCTTGGGATTAGAAAGCCCATTAAAAACTTGGTGAATAAACAGCCTGTCAGTCAGAATTATGGACTACTAATCTTTTTCAAAACCAAATGGCTGACTCATGAAAAAAACAAAGATCTGTTTTAGGAAAACAAGATCTGCAGTACAAATCATAAGTCTCTATCATCAGCACTGAAATAATTTCTATTCATCTTAATCTTGCTAAAATCTTGAATTGTGTTTATTAGACTAAAAAAACCCCCATCAAAGCAAACCTTTGAAATTATTACTGCAACAAGGGTAGTAGCAACAAAACCACAGTTCATTAGTGTAAGAACAGATGGAAGATTATTGTGGCATAGTAGGCTTGCAGAAATGTGCTTCAGATAAATTCACTAACAGAGCACATAACCCCCTTTACTTTAACCATTGTGAAAAAATTGGCAAGATCAATGCAACAAAAAAACTTTTATATAAATTATGTATAATGGATTTTACCTAATTAGAAAACACTTTCTCTGAGGAACAAATTGCATGCTCATATTACTGCCACACAGAGTATCCAGTGATCCCTTCTGTCTGGGAGCATTCCGGTAGTCTTCTACCAAGATAGAACCCACCTGTGAAGTTCTTATTTTTCCTTCCATTGTTAAAAAAATTAATGTTCTCATCTGCATTAACCAGTGGACAGATATGGTGTCTATAGTATTTAGGAAATGCAGTAGAGAGAGAAATAATTTTCCAAATTAATCAAATAATAATTTTTTTGGTAAATACTTCATGGCATCACCCATTAAAAAAATTAAACCCCTGTTCCTGCATTTTTTCAGCTTTTCTGTTTCTCGGTCAGTTTTGCACATGGCCATGGTATTCTGTTGTGCATGGTCCAAGAACTTGATATAATAGCTGTCACAGGAGGGTAATAAAGAATCAAAGTTTTTCTTTTGCTTCTGGGTGGCTTATATGAATGATCCAGCAGCATGTTTCATCCTCCTAGCATTTTGTCCTTACAATGCACACACACAATTAAAAAATAAAATGAAAGTTCCAATTCAACAACAATACTTGCTTATTTGTTCAAACTATTAAGATCAGATACACAAGATAAGAAAACTTCAGAAGGGAAAAATACATTTAGCAAGAGCAAATAATAAGCAAAGTGGAAGCCCAAGCATTACTCAGCAGATCTACCAAAAGCTTTTGTTATAGTAGATCACAGTCTGAATGCCTCGCTACTCCAAAATTTTAAATGACTTTTGGAGAACGCTCCACTAGCAAATGTCCTCTATTTGAAAAACAGGAAATAGCTATTAAATGTCATTCTGCACAAAAAAAAAAAAAAAAAAAAAAAAAAANAAAAAAAAAAAAAAAAACAGAAAAGAAAAAAAAGAAAAAGATTTTTCTGTACCTTTTTTTTTAAGAAATGGAGCATGGCTAAATAAGAGGAGGCTATGGAATACCTAGCCTATTAGAATAGCCAGAAGGAACCAATTTTGTGTAATGTAAAAGATAAAAGACCAGGAAATGCTTTATCTATCAAAGATACTTCTTTGTCCTTCAGACACTAAAAGTAGTTAATATTATTCTATTTCTTCAAGACTAAAACAGAAAAAAATTGGTTTACATTTTCAACAAAATTATAAGTTTGCATTAGAACAAGGAACTTTATTCCTCAAAGACTGAAATCTGAGTAGACTTGCAAAAGATATTTTTAAAAAATAGGTAAGCAATAAATCTCTGAATTGGAATCCTACTACAATTACATTGCTATGTCTCAAAAGCCTGGATTCAAGGAGATTCCTTCTCAGAATCAATATCCTTTCACAGCAGTGACATAGAACTTCAGTGTTCTTTTCCTTTATCCTCCAATAACTCATTATGTTGTAGGAGAAAAAACTGCTGCTCAGTGTTGGTTTTGTTTGTTTGTTTAGATTTGTTTGAGTTTTGTTTTTTCGCTAATAGTCTCCAGCAATCGGAAAGCAATGCAGAACTCTGTGGTGGGATTATGCATGTGTTTACCATAATTTACATACAAAATTCTGCATGAACAATTTCAAAAATTTTTGTTTTATGAGGAGGAAGTAATTTAGCTCTGTATAGTTATTTAAGAACAGTTTGTGTGCAAGATATTGCAGTATTTCCATCCACTTTGAAAATATTTCTCTGAAGTATTTTCCCTACCCTTAATTGCAGATAGAGTCACTAAAATCCCATTTAAACAGCGTTAAGGCTAATTCAGTCATCAGAATATCGGGCTTCACCTATCCTACGAAAAGGCAAGTGGTATAGTTCTGAAAATAGAAGTAGATTCTGAATAATGATAAACTTCAGAATTCCCAATTGTATTTCAGATGTGAGATCCTCTAGAAATCCATTCTATCCAAAACAGTTAAGAGGTGTTGAAAGGTACTAGTCCAGCCTGAGAGAATTATTTGAAATGAAATTCTGTACATTCTCTGCTAGTTTTGATTCAGAACAGGAAAAACAGTTTGCAGGCATTATACATGGGAATATATTAATAAGCATGAGAATCTTCTTATATTCTGGATGCCATAAAATCTAAGTTAGTAGACTAAGAATATAGCTTATCCAAATTTTACAGCATAGTACACAATACTGCAGTATGGTATGCCCCAACATAATACCCATTTGTAGGCTGAAGTAAAAATGAAACTCCAAATTCATTGTAAGGTGGAGGAATATAAAATTCAAATTTATGAACTAACATCTTCTCCTTACAGCTTTAGCCTTAGTCAGCAATATTACTACCAGAGACCGGCACAGAAATTAACCATTAAGGATGTTTGCAAAGAAATTATTTCTTCTTTATCCTTCTGACAACAAAACTTTTACTCTATTGCTTATACTAGAGTAAATCTAAAACTGAAATGAGAATATGCAGCTTTAAATTCTCACTTTCTCATATGGACCATTAAATCACAGAGTGGTTGAAATGATCAGAAATTATATGGACTGTTAGGCTTGCTTCTTATTGTTGTGTCATAAAGAATATAGGCTTGATATGTCTGAATTTCAGTCAGACTGCTCTTATCTTCAACAGGTACTCATTTTCAAGATTTTCAAGCAATTCAAGCAGCATAGTCTCAGAGGTTTGTTTATGGAAGAGATAATAAAGTCCACAAAGTATCTCTCTCACTAAGAGATAGTCTGACGCATAGCATAAACAAGTCAGAATTTCACAAAATAACACGATACATGGAGCACATTTATGGAAGTGATGTAGCTAAAATGCAGAGTCGATCATTGCTATTAAGGCTAAACCACTGGTATCTAGATTAGTTTGAAAGCTGTAGTTAGCAGGCAAACCTCAAATGAAGACAACCAGTGGCACTTGTTTGTCAGAGTTAGTGATAAGTAGTAATTTGTGAAAAGAAAGATTCTATGGAAATTAGAAAAATTTTTAAAAAATCTAATCAGAATGAAGAAATTAGACTTTTCAGTTAAAATTAAACTTTTGATCATACAAGAATTTATTATGAATAAATTATTTTATTTTATGAAATTGTCTTTTACTGAAATGCATTGAAGAAATTTGTTTGGTCCAGTCAAACCCACTGGAATACTTCTATAATTAAGAAAATAAGGTTTTAGCAGGATTTGATAAATATCAAAATGCTAGAAAGCTGCCATTAAGTTGGAATTCACACATTTCCCCTTTCATTGGTATCTGGCAATTGGTACAGTTGGTATCTTAAAGCTAAATAGTATCTCTTAGCAACAGTAGAATTTACATGCACCTCACAGTGTGCTTCAGGAAAAAAATCAAACAGATGATCTCTTGCTGTACATCTTAAATACATTAGATCTTAAAACAAAAAAGAGTATATCACAAACTAAACTGAGCACTAGCTATATAATTTATAAAATAGCTATTTAGTCCTTGAATCTTTACATTTGTGGAGGAATTTTATTGTAAACACTACTAAAGAGAATGATTTTCACCAACTTGGTTTGGATCAAGCTTCTGTCAAATAAGTTCTTTAATATTTTGCTTTTGTATATCCACATTTTATTGAATATTAGATTGATTTTTTCATTAAGTATATTTTTCAACAATGCTGACTGCTCAGTAATCATCAACGTACTGTTTATGATCTCCTGGCTGAGAGGTCCACATTTTATCTAGTAGATAAAGAATTCTTACTAGTTTCTTCAAAGCTAGTAATTGTATATCATCATTTCAAAAAGGATAATTAAAAAAACCCAAAAACACAAAAAACCAAAAAAACCCCACCCAGACAAAAAACTCCACCAGAACCCTGTATACATGTATTTTTTTTTTTCTTTCCTCAGTGCCAGGAGTTGAAACAGCCTGCTAAAGCTGGGGTTCATATCGTCTACTAATTGTTGGTGTCATCACGTTCAAATGTAACACTGTGTTACATAAGTAAGATATAAACAGTTTTTATGTATTAAAAGGCTCGTCCAACACCACTTTTTAAAGTAATTGATAGCCTCGCTTTTTCAGCTCAGCCTGCTAAAGAAAAGGTTTTAGAACTGAAAAGTTTTTTCCTTTGCCTTTACTCTGGCCCTTGTGACATGAATAGAAGCTCGTCTAGTAAAATGTTGCTTGACCTAAGTCAGCATTACCTGAAGGAGTTTAAGATTGCGACATAAGACAATGTTCTTATTAAGTCAGATGATGTAGTTAATCGGATTCACAAGGATCACTGTTTTTTCTCAATCACCTCAGAATACAGAACACAATATACAGACTTTTCTTATACACCAATCCTTGTTTTATTCCTCTTATTCCTAAAGCTAAGAGGAAAGCTAAACTAAACTAAACTAAACTAAACAGATTTAATTCTGCACTAAATTTATATTGGGCTAGTACCTTTAAACTCACATTTTACACCCAGCTAAATGTACACCAGTATATATTTCTAAACCATTTAAGGAACTTGTTATACAAATGGTATAAGAAATGGATTATATAAGAAATGGATATATAAACGTGAAGGAGAGAACTTCAATAACATCTGTTTAATTGCCGTTTGTTCTTTATTCAACAGGAAAAAAAGACTTGCTGAAAAGTTTTCTATAATCACATGACTAAAACAAAACCAACTTATCCTTGAGGTTATCTCTTTATTACTTTAAGAATCACTACACTTGCACCACGTTCTGTTCTAATGCACGCATTTAGTTTAACACTATTCTCTCATCTCATTGCTTCAGGATCACAAAAAAATAAAGAAGCTGGACCACACTTAACAATGTCTTTTTCACCCTTCACAATCCAATGCCAAAGAACAAATGTCAAGGTTTCATGACCTTCATACTAGTAGTTCAGTCTTTGGGGCACTAAAACTGATTCTACTTTCTGGTGTAGTAAAATCTGGCACGATCCTTAGTGCCCTTCCCTGAAAATCTCTACAACACCAACAGCGTATGATACAGGGGTTTTCTGTAACAAAAGTTCCACTTAAACAGTTCAAAGCACAATATTCCAAACTTTTCTCACAAGAGGTTGTACTTGTAAAGATCATGCCTTTACAACAACTTCAAACAGATCACATCTACAATGAATCTACTTCTCTACATATATATTCCCCTAAGCACAATAGCATTAAAAAAACCAAAGTAAATAACAAGAAAAAAAAAGTGGACAAGGAAATGCAGTTACAGAAATTAAATCGTGCCTTTCTACAGACTGCCTTCTCTGAGATACACAGAAAGAAAAATATTACTCTAATATTCTACAGAGGTTATATTCAGGCACCTCAAAAGGTTAGATGAAGAACTTGTTGAGCACACGTAAGATTTTATCATCTGTTTTTAATTCAAAGAACACTTGAACACATTGACATTTATTTATAATTGTGCATTTTTTGAGCAACTCCAGTTATTCTAAGAAAACTAAGAAGTTCTGTATAGTTGTACATAATCATTGAAATTTAGTCCAAGTTCCTAGGGTATTTGGGGACTTTTCAGGAAAATATACAGTCTATAGTTAATTACTGAGTTTGCTTCTCCTATAACTAAAAGTTTCTGTAGGAACTAACTCACAAGTAACATTGCCTATTACTGTAGCACTATGAGTGTTATAAAAGGGTGATCTCATAAAATTGACTCTTTTCCCTAAAATTAATCATATGCCTATGATTTCAAAACCTGGTCTTCGAATTCAGATACAAATACCATGAGCATTTATGGCAGCCAATCACTCATGAGGCAAGATAAAGCCATTTGAAAAGAGTAGTTGATTTCTTCTGAATATCTTGAATACCAGTTACGATGACAGATTTTCCTACAGAATAGAAACTTGCCACCTAATATTCCATTTTAAAAATTCTCTGTTAAAATTAAGGTGTGTTTAACAGTAGCCCATCTGAGAACCCATAATGAAAATGGGAAAATAAATTGTCCTAATTTGATAACAATAAAATAAACATTAATTCTTCCCATGTTCTTTTTTGCAGTGTAGTACAGCTATTTAAGTAAACATACTTTAGAAATATTTGGTGGTATTTACTTTATGAGCACATAATTGCTATTTACTTACTTGTCAGTCATGAAAGACAAGTACATTTGTAGGTCCAGGGCCCAATAATTAAAATATTTTAAAAATTGTAACCAAATAAGTATTTAATGAGTCTTCTTTTTCAGGGCTGAGAATATTTTTCCTGTTGATCTTAGAAATAGAAAGAAATCTCAGCAGCAATTCTTATGTTTCTTCATGTTTGTGACACTTATACTGAATTCTTCACTCTAGTGAGGATACACTGAAAACTTTCTGGAGCTAAGTTCACTGCATTTTAAATTGTGTAAGATAAAACTCTGTCTCCTCTCAAAGACAATTTCTTACATAACTTAATAAGCAAAACAAATCAATAATAGGATTGGTACTTAAAATTTTGTTACTGCATTTTGATTATTGGATGCATTAGTTAAAAGTAACAAGAGTTTATCGATAATGTATTGCCATATCCTAAGACTTCAGATGGTAGATTAGAGTTGTTGATTTTTGGCTGGTTTTCCTTTTCTTCAGTTTTACACTCTGCTATGTCCCAAAAGCTAAATAAGAATAATCAACAGCAACAAGCAATAATAGCATTAGAATAATCACATATTAAGATTTCTTCATCCTAAACCAAAAGGAATATTATCTTAGAATACAATATGAGAGAGAGAGAATCTGTTAAATATAACTGAATATTATTCATGTTCCTCAGATGGCATGGAGCTTTATCACATTTTCCTCTATGCTACCCTGAAGGCCCCTTTCTAATCAATTCATACTAAAAACAAAAGCAGAAAGATCTTCACAAAGGAAACTGAAATTAAGGCTTAATTTATGAGTCCTAGCAAAAGAAGAAGAAATCCATCCCCATTAAACAGACTATAGTCTATATAAGCACAAAGAATAATTTCATTTATCATAAAATGAGGCGATATTAAAAATTTTACATAAAGACCTTTATCTGATGCTTTTAATCTCCTGTAGATGAGTTCTCACACACACTCTGGCAATTAGCTATCTGCAAACAGGGCATGTGTTGAGATGAATATCTGAAACACTGTTCAATCTGTCTTTGTATCCTTGAAACCCCTGGATACAGCACTGCACTCTGTAAAGCGCAAAAAGTAACTGAGGTGCAAGTGCACTTAAACTTTTGGAGACAAGAACCTAATATTTCTTTATGACCTAGCCAATGACAGCGTCTATAGCAACTACAGAAAAAGAAGGCTGTCTATTCAACACAGATTGTTTTAAAAATAAATTCTGAATCAGTGGTAACTGATACTTAGGTCCATCCTTAACTTAAATGGTAAAAGATTTATTTTTTATTCTCCATGCCTTTATTGTTTATTGAAAAAAACATATTTTAAAAATTTCATGCATACAGTATGTGTTTGGAACATATTTTTAAAATAATTGCTCTTCCTTCACCTGGGTCATGTGACAAACTAGACATCTCTTACTATCAGAGGATATGCTTATTTCAGCTGGGTAATAGGGAGGAGGAATAAAGGAGAGATTTACTTCGAGTTGTAATTTCAGAGCATTCTACAGCATACTGTTTGGACATAACAAGGAAATAAACTGGGTTTATGTTGAAGACATAAATGTTCTGAGTTTAACATTAAATTGTATTTCAGTCAGATTTATCATAGCTCCATTAAAAATGGAAAATTTGTAGGTAGATTCGATATCAATGGTTCGTTGAAACGGTATCATCAGGCAGGAAAGTAAATTTGAAATCTGACAAATGGAGTACCATTTCACTAAGAGATTAGTCTGATAAATATAAATGGCTGACAGAAGCCATTTCAGTGGTTTCTGATTTGATGCATATGCATGTCTTCCTTTTCTTTAACTAATATGTGTTAAAAACCCACATTGTTTTCCTTGCTGAACATGGAGGTGGGGGTGGTGTTCTTAAATGAAAGCATTCATGTCAGTCTGCTCTGCACGACTAAAACCTTTTGGTTTACTATGGTACATGGAAGTTTTATGACTATTATCTTTCTCCACATGCACTCAAAAATTACAGAAAATGCACAGCAATGCAGCACTGTCCCTTGTACTCAGTCAATAAAGCTATATGCCGTTCCATATTTAGGGACAAATATTGACAAGTTAAATTTATTCAACTTCTGAGGAAGGATTTTCATCATTAACTGATTTGATCAAAATCACAATTTGTTTGGGATATGGATAGTGGGATTAAGCGTGCCCTCAACAGTTTGTGGACATCACACACACATCTATTCTAGAAGAAAGGGATGCCATCCAGAGGGACCTTGAGAGACTTGAGAAGAGAGCCTGTGCAAACCTCATAAAGTTCTACAGTGCAAAGTTTAAGGTCCTGCACCTGGGTCAGGGTAACCCCAAACATAGATACAGGCTAGGACATGAGTGGATTGACAGCAGGCCTGCAAAGATGGACTTACAAGTATTAGTGGACTGAAAAACTGAATACAACCCAGCAATGTGCACTTGCAGCACAGAAAGCCAACCATATCCTGAGCTGTACCAAAGTCAGTGTGATCAGGATGTCAAGAGAGATGAGTCTGTCCCTCTCCTGTGCTCTCATGATACCCCCCTGCAGTATTCCATCCTGGTGCAGGGCCCCCAACATAAAAAAGATTTGGACGTACTCAAATGGGCCCAGAGAAAGGTGACACAGATGATCAGAGGGCTGAAGCCTCTCTCCTGTAAGGACAGGCTGAGAGATTTCAGATTGTTTAGCATGGAGAAAGGATGACTTTGAGGAGACTATTAGGAAAGAAAGGAAGGCCCTCTTTATCAGGGAGTGTAGTGATAGGATGAGGAGGAATGACTTTAAACAGAAAGATGGTAGATTAGATATTAAGAAGAATCTTATTCACTATGAGAGTGGTGAGGCACTGGAACAGGTTGCCCAGAGAAGGTGTGGATGCCCCATCCCTGGAAGTGTTCAAGGCCAAGTTGGACGGGATGTTTAGCAACCTGGTGTCCCTATCTATGTCAGGTGTTTGAAACTGGATGATCTTCAAGGTCCCTTCCTGCCCACACTGTTCAATGGTTCATTCTATGATTTTCCAAGACAGATTTATATGTCATCTGAGAAAGGATTTCAATACTCCTTCGAGAAAACCAAAGTTAAATTTGCTAGTATGTTACACTTCGCAAAAAACTAGATGACAATGCACATTGAACTGCAAAGCTAGTAAGGGAAGAGTTTCTAAGAATTTTTTTTTGTCCTTCAGGGAAAATAACGCACAGTATTTTACAAATTTATAGTATCTGTCTTGATAATTGAAATAAATTGACACTCTATATTATATTTCAGTGTAATTCAACACATCAAACAAAGTAGACTTGGCTTAAAATGTACATCTCCAGAGTGCCTAAAGGGGAAAGTTACAACTTTTCTGCCAAACCTATTTATGCTGTGCTCAAATGCTGACAAATTTCAAATGACAGCATATGCTTACAAACTCCAAATTAAAACACTCTATGTACTACTTCTAAGGAGATTTATCAAGCAAATGACTGTGACTGACTGCATTTTTCTTTTTCTTTTTTTTTTGTTTCCTTGATTATCTTCTTATTAAGTTTTCTGCAGATGTGCTTTGCACCAAAAGGGGGAACAGTAATTACAGTAAAGTTTTCTATAAACATAATTTCATATGCTGGCAGAGAAATAATTTTGATATTATAAACAGGTTCATATAATTTCAAATATATTTAGGCCATCTTACTAACATATCTAGGGAAAATATCTATCTACATCTATAACTGCATAAATCTAGCCACTTCCTAAGATCTTTGTCTCCTACCAATAAGTAGTTTGGGGCGAAACTGTATATATTTTCTCAAACAGTGAGAGAGGTCACGCACTGTGGCCTCATTCACTGTCAGTATGTACTTCAACAGAGGCTGTACAAGGCATGGCAGGAACAAGACATTGGTTCATAAACCATTGTTGAGCACTGGGAAGAGATGTCAAGTTTTTTCCATGAAAATTTAATGCCATATTGCAATGGCAACAGAAATTCAGGTGATAAACATAACCAGAAACTGTATATGTAGTATGTGAATATATAACTTCCAAATAGATATATTGGCATAGCTCACCATCATCTTAAGAGCTGGTTTTGCAACTCAACCCTCAACCTTGTCTGGGACCTTACTGTAACCTTGAACTCCATTTCTTTTCAATTGGTTTTCTTCTTCTCGGATTCTGCCGCTGTCTGGTGTGCTGAAAATTTCCCAGCCTCCTTCCTGGTTTCAAGAAATCCCAGACAAGTTCTTGCTTGTATCATTGTTTCCCAATGCTATGTTTTGACTCCTTCACTCTCAGTTACACCCTTCCCTCTAGAATTCCTCTTTAGCAAACTCTTCAAATAAACCAGATGCAATAGGCATCTGCCTATCCAGACTAAAATTGGAGTACTTCTTAAACCACATTTGGGGAATGTCAGGTAGGAAAAATCATTACTCTGGGCCCAGTACAAGGGGACATATGACAGTCTATCTTATTTACCATTTTTCCTCTTCCCAGCACAGATCCTTAGCCAGAATTTTCCTATCTCTCAGTAGAGGAATCTGGATGTTCCCCAAGGCTGACCTGGTAATTACAGTCATTCAATAAACATCAAGTGCATTCAGGCATTCAGATTCTGCTTGATGGTCCCTATTAGGCATAAATCCCAGAGATACGATCAGAAGATTTTGTTTCAAAATTGGTACTGCAAAACGTATTGCTAACAACAAACTGTATCCTCTTTTAAAAGGTCATCTACTTTGGCAAAACTTAAGTTTATCTTCCAAACCATATGTGACTGTTTTCTCTAACATACCTGTTGACATGAAAACCACAAATTCCATTACCTCAGATAATGTTTATCAATTGTTTGAGACTTTGTGTCTGTTTCACATCAGAAAAAAATCCACAAAAATCTGAAACCAGACAAAAACAAAAATACCACCTACAAACCCCAACATTAACAAAGATTTCTATCAATATTTTTAAGAGTCTATTTGTGATACACAGTCAGTCCTGAACGTTGATATTGAAGCTTGCCACGTAATGAACACATCCTTTGAAAAATCACAAACAGAAGTAAAGAAAGTTTATGCTGAATATTTTTACTAGCATTTCAGATACCGAATAACAAGTTAAGGCTTAGAAATCTATGTACCTGTTCATAACTATTTAAGAAGACTGGTTTAAAGCACCTAGACCCACTCGGGAATTGTAATACACAATATTTGTTCACTGGATAGGGAAGTCAGCTATTTCTCTGTACAGATCCAAAATTAATTTTATGCTGGTAAAGAAGTCAAGCCACCTAAGTTTGCATGTTCTGCTAACAGCGTGGATTATCATTAACTTCAGTGGAAATATGAACTAGCTAAAAAAGGCCGAATATGCAGAGTTGATGTTGACAAAGTTATTTTGCTTTAGATAGCTAAAACCCCTGAGCACAACATCGTATCTTTTAAGTAATGTCCTACGTTTTTCATGAAGCAAAAAACCATCATTTTATTTCTAAAACCAGTACTTAATGAAAATATTTTCAGCTAAACTCCAGTTTCTCATACTTCTACAGCAAACTACACTGTATTTGCTCTTTTTTTTTCCCCTATAACTGGGATGAAAATTAAAAATTAAGCAGTAGCTAATAAACTGTTTGTTATTGTATTTACTTTTTTCAAATACAGAAATTAATTTAATGATTAATATGATATGGAAGCCAATAGTCTGACATTGAGGCAGAATTAAAAAATAGTGAAGATTAATTTAAATGATATTTCCTACCATTCCCTCATGAATATATGAAATAAGACAAAACAAGAATGATTTAGATTGAGAAGGTAATGAGGTACCATAGTCTGGCAAAAATCAACATTCTCAGAGGGTTGAAAAAATATTCAAAAAAAGTTTGACTAATTAATTTTTTATCCACTGGATCATTTAAATTATCCAGAATAGTCACATGCAGATCATTAAAATTATTTCAGTAAGATCAACATTTTAGTAGTTTCAATATTCTCTGTGTCATTAAAGCCACTTCTGAAAAGCCAGGTATAACAAAATATCAGGAGCATTTTGTTTGATTCAGAAGAAAATAGTATGTATATCAAACTATGTCAAATATGACTGGCATTGTTAGAACAGATTTCACCAAAAAGGCTAAATAAGAAGAGAAATTTTTGAAACCAAATATTCCTACTTTTTATTATAATATATATACTTTATTATAATACATATACTTTTTATAATAGCTATAATAAAATAAAAGGATTGGTAAACAGTTACACATGACCTGAATGCTTACTGTGTTTTGAGTTACTACAGACCACAAAGAGTAATGTAAAAGATAAAAACCCCACTACTTGTCAAAGCTGTAGCACTAATTGTCTAAAATTATAACTTCTTGATTTCATAAACCTTGAAAGCACTGATAAAATAATATATATCATCTTTATTTCTAATTCTACAATTAAGTTTATACTGCACTTGATTATTCTGGGATCCCCAAAACAATATTAATCAGTCTAGTTAAGACCAGTCATTCCACATCTCTTTTTTAACATTTTAATTATAGGACACTTGACTAAAATAGGAAGCTACTTTTTCTTCTTGAAAATCAGTTGTCTGACTGGCTCACTTTTACTTTGGTTGACAAATATTTTAGTTAAGACAGTTTGCTAAGTTATAGTGGATTTGAAATCAGGCAAAATAAAATTTGCGTCCATCAGATATTCTGTGAGGCTGTTGACATAGTCAAAATCTCATTTTTAATATGCTACTTGAGGAAAAGAGTAGCTTTCTAAAACTTACAGACTTGTACTAGGAAATGAATCCTGGACAGTGATATGCAGTTTTTTTTTCCTTTAGTCTTTAAATGTTGAATGGATAGAATCATAGTGTAGCTCAGGATAGAAGACAGACCTCTGTTGCTCATCTAGTCTGGTTTCCTCCATGCAGCAGGGTAAACCAGACCAGGTGGCTCAGACTCTCTCTAGTCAAATAGTAAGTAAATATTCTTACATCTTCAGCAATGATGCAGATTCCACAACTTTTCTAAGTACCCGTCCCTGTGTTTGTCCACTACATAACTGTTGTGGCTTAGGAATGGTACTCCTCTATTCAGTGCCCCCACCAAGACTCTCCCAAACCACGCTGCCTGTCTCTCGCTCTCCTTCCCCCTGCCCTTCCTGCTGCGGTGGGATGGAGTTGAGAATTTGAGCCACAAAAGGTAAAGATCATGGGCTGAGATAAGATAATTTACTGGAAACAGCAATGAGATAAGAAAACAAACAGTAACAGTAACAAAACTAATAACAAAAGTATAAAAAAGAGCAGGTGTAAAAAAGCTCACTGCAGACCCCAGGTGACAATGCACAATGGCTTCCCCCATCCTGTCATATTCTTCTCAACCAGAAGCCCTGACCTTTTTCTTGGAAGCCAGAGAGTCCCTTATGCCTGCTTCTGGCAACAAGGTAAATTGGTGTAGAATATCATCCCGGCCATGCCCACATGGTCCCTGGCTCTGCTCCCTCACGGCTTTATCCTGACTAGAACCAAGACATTACCCACCCCTTATTCTACACTATGTATGTCATGCCCAGATCCTACACCTTCCAACTGTATACATATATACAAACGTATATAAATACATATTATACTAATATATACAGATATATACACAGAAATATCTCCATCTATCTATCTACAATCTCAGATATAATTTCCATAGTCAATGCCTGTCCCTCCAAGGCATCTGTCGAGTTCATTTAGGCCATGGCTGTAAGTTTTATCCATCCTAGATGTCTTCCAGGGCAGGAGGGCTGTTTTGCTATCACGTGGTTGAGAGCTGCATCAGGCGCTCATGACTGGTGTACCTGGAGCAGTCCATCCTCATTGTCCACAGTAGCTATGGCATGCAGTGGCAATGTCGTTCAGCAACCAGTATTACATGCACAGTCAACACTACAGATTGTTCTCACCCAAAAATCAAATCCCCTTGAGGTACACATCGTGTTTCCTCATCCCTCTATGTTACCCATTAAGTGCACCCAGGTCCTTTAGCAAAGAGGTAGGTTTGCCTTTCCTTAAGGCAAGACTAATCCAAACTGCCTTCCCTAACACATCTCCCGTATGCACTCAGGGGAATGTATCCTCTTCTGTGGTACACAGGAGTTTTGACTGAGCAGGGTCAGCTCAATTGGTAGAGCCTCAGTATTAACTGTCTAGGGGGCTTTTGCTAAATGCAGATCTGAATGTTTGAAGGTACCACTACCCATTGCTTTCAAGGTGGTTTTTAACGGTCCTTTGTACCGTTCAGTTTTCCCAGAGGCTGGTACATGACAGGGAATATGATACACCCACGCAATACCTGCTCTCTCTCTGGCCCAGGTGTCCCTGAGGTTGTTTTTGAAATGAGTCCCGTTGTCCAACTCAATTCTTTCTGGGCTGCCATGCCCCAACAGGACTTGCTTTTAAAGGCCCAAGATGATGTTCCAGGTGGTGGCATGAGGCACAGGATACCTCTCCAGCCACTCAGTGGCTGTCTCCACCATCGTAAACACATAGTGCTTGCCTTGGCAGGTTTGTGTGAGTGTGATGTAATCAATCTGCCAGGTCTCCCCATATTTATATTTCGAACATTGCCCCCCATCCACAGGGCTTTTACCCTCTTGGCCTGCTGAATTTAGTGCATGTTTCAGTTATGGATAACCTGGCAGGTAGTGTCCATGGTTGAGTCCGCCCCTCAATCACAAGCCCATTGTCAAAGACTGAAATATTGTAGTTTATGACGTAAACATTGTTATGAGGGACTTTTCAGCACTATGTTACAAAAGCTGCAAAGAATACCACCACATCCTGAACAGACCTTCAGAGAGAGGCTCTGGACCGTTCACACGTTCACTGACAGAAGGTAAGATAAAGTAACAATGCAGGACTGGGACATTCACAGAGCACAAGCTTAGCACCTTCAGGGAGGAGATGACAGCCCCAGGGCTATCAGCTGCCAGGCTGCACAGACCCTTGCACCAAAGGGTGGGGGGAGAGAGGCTTTGGGTGTGTGTTGCAAAAGCCCCTGGTTAGAGGCGGTGAACGCTGGTCCTCTGATGTGCAGAGCAGCCCAGCTGAGAGGCCCTGCTCCCAGCGGGAGGAAGTTTACCCACAGCAGAAGGGGTGACATGGTCCATCAAAGGGCCCCCCAAAGGGGTCTCCAGACCCAGCACCAGAGCACCAAAGATGATGCAACAGACCCTCAGCGTTGCAAGGGACAGTGTCAAACTGGCCCCTCCAAGGGAGGCACGTGGGAGTACCCACCTGACTCAAAGCGTATATTAACCCACAGGATTTTACACTCTGAGGTGTACAGCAGCATGTGCTGGCGTGTAGCGGTGTGTGGTGGCATGGCAGAGGTGTGCCATGCCATGGCAGTGCTGACGGGGGACCCTCACCACCAGGAGACCGGATGGAGGGGAGCAACGAGATGTCATTGGGACCCTCGGATGGGTGATATGCTTCCACCTAACCCCTGTCACTCTCTCCCTGTCCCCCCAGCCCCCATGCACACTTCCTTTTCTATCTCTTTCTCTCTTTCTTTTCTCTTTCTTTCTCTTTGCCTCTTTTATTATTAAATAAAACATATCAATTTTTTGGCAACAACATCTAACCTCATTTGGTTTTAATCTTATTTTTGGGAATATTTTGAACCTTCTAAGTTCTTTCTAGTTTATACACAGAGACTTAGTTTTCTTTGCTTTTCTGGGGTTAAACCGGAACTCAGTACCCATGTGTATTTTGCATCTCTTCCCTGATGACCTGAGGCATCATGGGCCCACCAAGCCAGAAATAATTCACCCTTGTGTTGCCAATCCACATCTAACTGAGACACTTTGATCTCGGCAGCTTGATGCACCTGTGCATTGTTGTGATGCTCTTCAGCAGCCCAACTTTGGCAGGCGTGAGCCTACATGGCGTACTTTTGCAGCTAACTTCTCCACCAGGACAGTGATATCTCATCACAATTCAGCAGACCAGACGGGTTTATCTCTGCACTGACAATTGTTCCTTTTCCATTGGTCTAACCAGCCCCACAGAGTATTTTCTACTACCCATAAGTCTGCGTGGAGGTAGAACACTGGCCGTTTCTCTTGTTCAGTGATATCTAAACCCAGCTGGACAGTTTTGAGCTCTGCAACCTAACTTGATCCAACTTGTCCCTCAGTAACTTCTGCGACTTGCCAGGTAGAATGCCATACAGCAGTTTTCCATTTTCAATGTATCCCTACGATGTGACAGGAACTACCATAAAGATACTGCATCGATTTCCATTTTCTGATAACTGATTATATGGTGGGCCCTCCTCAGCATATGTCACCTTTTCCTTCTCCTCTAATGATGATGATAATGCAGAATGTCCACCTTCAGGCCATTCTGTGATGACCTACAACATCCCTGGGAGATTAGAGATTCCTATTCAAGGTCTCTGTGTGATCAGCGTGATCTACTTAGTCCACATAGCAGTTAGTGGACTTTTCCTCTGAACATGAAGCAGTGGCAGTCGGTGTGCCAGAAGAAGCTATGTGTCAGTGCTAATTACTTCTGAAGCAGCTCCAACCCCCACAGCTGCTAGTATCTCTTTTTCAGCTGGGGTGTAGCAGGCCTTATATCTCCTTATATCTCCCACTCCAGGATCCCAGGGGTCATCCTTGAGTCCTCCCAGGTACTTTTTGCCATAGACTCCAGGAAGGACAGTTCTCCCCAGTTTTTCACGTCATGTCCTGTCCTGACTGGCTCAAGAGCTACTGCATGAACAACCCCTGTTTAATTTGTTGAAAAACTTGCTGTTGTTCAGGACTCCTCATGAAATCACTCTTCCTCTGTGTCACATGATAGACAGGGCTTACAGTCTGACTGTAATCTGGAACACGCATCCACCAAAAAACCCACAGCACCTAGGAAAGCCTGAGTTTCCTTCTTGATGGTTGGTGGGGACACAGCTGCTGTTTTGTTGACCACATCCGTTGGAGTCTGAAAATGTCCATCTTGCTATTCTACTCCTAAAAACCGAATTTCTTGGGCAGGAAACCAGCCTTCAAGAGGATCTGGATCATCTTCTCCCTTTTTCAAAAACTTCCCCTGCTGTGTTGCCCCAATGATACGACACGATAATAGCATCAATGTACTGCAAGTGTGCTGGAGCCCCACCCTTTTCCAGTGCAGTCTAGTTCAGTCATGGTTAATAGTGGGACTTTGTTTCCACCCCTGGGGCAGTTGGTTCCAAGTGTGCTGGCCATCCATCCAGGTGAAAGCAAACTGTGGCCTTCACTCTCGTGCTAGAGGAATGGAGAAAAATGCATTAACAGTGTCGATGGTGGCACTACTTTGCTTCCTTGGATTCCAGTGTGTACTGAAGTTACAGCATGTCCAGCACAGTGGCATTCAGTGGTGGTGTGACTTCATTCAGGCCACAACGGTTTCATGTCAGTCTTCATCTCTACCGTACTTAAGTACAGGCCTTATAGAACTATTAAAGGGTGAGTGAGACTTGCTTACCACTCTCTGACTCTCCAGTTCATGCATCATCTCGTGGATGGCAATCACAGAGTCTCAGTAGGTGTGGTATTGTTGGTGGTGCACTGTAGTGGTAGTGATAGGTACCTGCTGTTCTTTGACCCTCATCAGTCCCACAGCAGGAGAGTCCTCTGAAAAAACAGGCCAGGTATTCAGCTAATTTCCTCTGTCTCTAGAGCAGCTACCCCAAAAGCCCAGTGATGATTTTGGGTCTGTGAAATACCCTCCCCTGAGGTAATCTATGTCAAGTATACATAGGACCTCTCGGCCAGTCACAATGGGATGTTTTTGCCATTCATTCCCAGTTAGGCTCCCTTCAGATCCCAGTACTATCAGCTGTTGGGATCCCCCTGTCACTCAGAAACACAGATGGATTCTGCCCCTACATATCTTGATGGCTTCAGGGTACATTGCGTACCAGTATCAACTAAAGCCTTATACTTTTATGAGTCAGATGTGCCAGGCCATTGGATCCACACTGTCCAATAGATCTGATTGTCTTTTTTCTCCACCTGGCTGAAGGCAAGGCCCCTCTCCTGGTCACAGCACTCATTCCTCACTTCTTGTACGTATGAAAAGGAGACCCCCTTCAGGAGAATCAGAAGTAACATTAGCCCTCCTATTCTGTCTGAGGATGTCCACTGGAAGCTGGAGTGGTATCTATCCTTGAAGAATTTCCTGTGGTGGTTGTTCTGCTGCTACGGCAGAGGTGAGTTTTCTATCCCATTTTCTCATGTCCCCTCTATGATCACCTAGGTAAAACCACAGGTTACCTTGTGGTATGTACCCTCTCTCTCCAGCAGTGGGGGCACTTACTCCCAAAAAACAGACTACGGTCCATAATAATGGGGCACAGAAACTTTCATCTCTAACTTGCTCAAGTCTTTCAAATCTGTCAGCAGTTTTGGACAGTTTTGCCACAGCCAAGGCTTCTTGCTCTGAGGAGGACAGTACTGAATACAGAACTCCTGGCAGAGTCTCACATATTCTCAACAGAAGACAGGATCCATTCCCTGATATTCCTGGCTGCACCCTTGCTAAAGTAGCCTAGGAGGTGGTGGGTTAATTTGCCACAAGGAGTCCAGTGCTGGTTCCTTTTTCAGTAGTTGTTAAATATGACACCCAGAATTTTCTCCGTCAATCTGCAATCCAGCTGGTGAACTCCAAATCTGTACTTGTGGAGGGCATTTATAATCTACAGGTGCACGGCTTGGAATTTGCCTTTGTTGAATTTCATGAGGAACCTGTTTGCCCATTTCTCGAGCTTTTCCACGTTCCTTTAAACCGTTATTCAGTCCTGCCTTCCAGCATATTAACCACATCCTCCAAATCAGTTTTGACGTCATATCTGATGTGGACCGCAAACTTACTTAGAGTGCACTATTTGTTGTAATTTCAGATGTTAACAAAAGTATTGAACAATACTTATGGTCCTCTATCCACTCTACATTTCAATAATTCGACTATAAGAGACTATGCAAAAATCTTGCATGTAAATGACACACAGTTTTCACACTTTAAACAGCCAAACCAGTGATCTCATTGCAGAAGGCAATGGATTCAGGTAGGTATAATTTGTCCTCGGTAAATCCTTATCAGCTTCTTCCACTTATTCTTGACACCTTTGAAAAGTTTTCCCCATAATTTTCTTCAGGCCTGATGTAAGGCTGAATGTGAGACTTGTAGCTCCATGGATTTCCTTCTTATTGTTAAAGATGGCTATTCCATTAACCTTCTTCCAATTATCAAGAATGACCACCAATCAGCTTATACACTAAAACAGCTGAGTATTAAAACTTCAGTGTAATTAGAAAATTTATGTTCCTGGCATTCTAATCCATACAAACATTCAGTCCTAATTGTACTCAGAACAAGTTTGACAGCTTATTCTAGCTAGGAATACGTCTGAAACGTGTTCAACTTTTCCTCTGCTTCAGATAGCACTTTTCTCACTCTAAAGCAAAATGAAGGGGCAAATATTTTCAGTCAAACCACACTGTTACATAGTGATTTAATGATTAATATGGTCTCATTGGATGAATACTTGGAATTTGCACATTATACTTCATCAGCTCTAAAAATGGCCATAGCATGGGGCAACTGAGAACCAGATTCTTGAAGGTTATTTTATTAAAACAAATAAAATGTATACAATAAAAATGCTTCAAAATACTCATCTATGCATTGTTTTATTCGTATGTCAATTAACCAGTTCAGAAACTTGTTCTCAACTTTTTACTTTACGTTTCCATGATAAAAACAATCTAAAGGAAAAACAAACTGTGCAGTTGACTTAGATCTTTCGCTGGGAAAACAGAAAGTACCCTAATTCTAGCAGAAAGGAAGTAACAGCCTGAAATTTTCCTCCTCAAAAACTGTGCTTTCTTGTCATTAGTTTCTTCCCGACCTGGACGTGAAGCTACAGCAGATTTTCATTGTTGGATTTGAGATCTGTTTCTTAGTAACTGAAAAGATCCTTCTGTTTATCTTCAGTTCTTGTGTTCAGAAACTACCCACCTCTTTGAAGATCTTTATTGAGTGAAGGTACTATGCTATCTCTAATGGAGTTTCCCATATAGTGCTTTTTTATGTTATGACCAGATGAATGATTATTTGTCTCCCTTTGTGGTCTATTTTCTATTCAGTCTTGACTCTTCTATTTACTTTCTCCTTTTCCTCTTGCTAAAATTGTTCAACAGATGCCAGTTTTCTTAGAAGTATCAGCCAGACTTTTCAAAATGGCTTCACTATCACATTATAATACTCTCACACTACAATACAGCACACTATGCCCAAGTACTGTAATTTTTTTTCTAGTTTCAAATATACCAGAAAACTGTAACTCCTGTGTAATAGGAAATATTTGTCTGATGAAGTTCCTCATTGAGACAAGAATGTTTCTTTTCATGTTCAGCATACACTCTCATTTAATGAAGAATAGGTATTGCTGAAATTAAACTTCTAGAACAGTGAATTTAACAACAATATAAGCTTAGTAAAATAGTTTTAACAACTGCTAGCATGCTAAATTTAGCTAACATACTACTTTAAGAGGAAATTTATTTCCCATCTTATTCATGAACTTTCATTCCAACTGGAGTTTGCTTTTTGTAAAATGGAAGATAGAGATGAAATGAATACATTGGTGAAGGAACTGAAAACTTGCTGTTCTACTGCTAAAAATTAGTACTCATTAAAGAACACAAGTTTAATTTAAAATAGTCTGGAAAAGAACTATAAAATATCTATAATAGGGAAAAATTAAAGAGAAGACTGTCTTCTTTTTATCTTTTCTTTATGGCTAATAAAGTTTCTTTCTATGTTATGCCCAATTTATACGGTTTAGAGAAAATACACTAGAAAATCTTAAACTGAAATTTAACATCAGTTTCATTCTTTTAAATAGCCAAATGCTTCCATCTTCCTGTTTCACACAATACCATGATTCTAAATGGACCTCCCCAGTTAGAACTGACATCTTGCAACTGGATACACTTTTTCTTTAAAAACTTTTTTGTCAGTCTTATTTTGTAATTATGCTTAAATCTGTTGAGTTTCTGCATATGATGCAAAGTTTTCAGTTTAGAAACTAGGCTGAGAAAAATAAAATGCCTAGAGTGTGGTGGGAAATGGGAATTTTCTTGTTGCTACTATTGCACATGCCTCACATTGGTTCTTTTTAATAGGCTATTTTTTTGTTCTTATTTAAACAGGTGTTTAAGGATATGAAAAGAAATGTTCAAAAAAACAACAATGTAGCTATCACATTTGCTATAACTTAACGTATGTTCAATGAACATGATTTTTCAAGTCACTAATAACTTGCAATGAAAATCTGGAGAGAATTTTGGGAATGATGAACATGAACTTAAGGCAGAAAACGTATTTCGAACTCTGTTTTTCAGAGAACAGTCAATAACTTAATATAAACAAGGTCTCATTAAAATACTCCACATACAGATATAACTTTATTACCATTGTTTCTGGTAAATGAAGGAATAAACAAACAACATGAAGTTCAATAAAGAGACACACAAAGTCCTTCATCTGGGTAGAAGCAGCCCTAGGAACCAATATATTCTCACACTCACGCAGCTGGAAAGTAACTTTACAGAAAGGGACCTGGTGGGCACCAAGTTGAACACAAAGCAGCAATGGGCCCTTGCCACAAAGCGGGCAAATGGGATCCCGTGTTGTGTTAAACAAAGTACTGCCAGCAGGTGGGGAAGGTGATCCTTCTTCTCTATTCAGTGCTGGTGAGGCCACACCTGAAGTGCTGTGTCCAGTTCTGAGCTTCTCAGGAAAAGAGAGATACAAAGCTACTGGAGCAAGTCCAGCAACGGGTCACTAAGATGATGCAGAGCCTGGAATATCTACAAGGAAGGGCTGAGAAAGCTAGGACTCTTCAGCCTGGAGAAGAGAAAGTTCAGATGGTGATCCTGTGAATGTAAAGGGAAGGTGTAAAGAAAACAAAGCCAGGCTGTTTTCAGTGGTGCCCAGTGACTCGTCAAGAGGCAGTGGGCACAATCTGAAACACGGGAAGGTCCATCTGAACACCAGAAAAGAGTTTGTAAATGGTGATGGTGACAGAGCACCAGCAACAGGCTTCCCAGAGATCTCGTGTAGTCTCCATCCTTGGACACACTAAAAACCCACCTGGAGATGAACCCTGGGTAATAAGCTCTAGATGACTACTTGAGCAGGGGAATTGGACCAGAAGATCTCAGAGGTTCCTTTCAGCCTCAGCTGTTCTGTGATTATGTGATTCTACAAAATAGACAAAATGCTTTTTCTGACTTGAATCATTGTCATATGGGTTTTCATATTCTCTGAACAGAGATTTTAAGATGACTTCAGTAAAGAGTGCAATACATATTTGGAAATTCTATTACTGTTTTATGGTGAAACAGTGTTGCTAGGGGTGAAAGCAAATGTATTTCCCGAATAATGCAAAAGCTCTTGGAGCCCTATGCTAACAGTATAAGGACAAACCCTCAGTTTCTGAATCACATTCAGGCTTCTTGCCAATTGAAATTCTCAAATCCATAGATGCTTATATGTGAGAGAGGGGGCAGGGGGAGGGACAGACAGAGACACAGAGAGAAGCAAAGAAAGAGACAGAGAGAGACATGGAGAGAGACATGGAGAGACACAGAGACACACAGAGACAGAGAGAAAAGGATTAGATGTTATTACTAACATGTAATAGTAAATAGAGTATATTAGACTATAAAGAATTACATTTGGGTTATTTCTTGAATGTGGATGTGGTGTTATGAGTTATGATCAAGGTTGCTTAAACAATAATGTATTTGGTAGGAATATTTTTTTAATGTATTTATGTCTACATCAATAAATAAGCTTTTTATTCAACACTCATTATTATTCTCAAGATTTTTCCTTAGAACTTAAAATAATTGTCTATTAAAAAAATAAACTATTTAGACACCTAAATTCATTCAACACCCAGAAATAAACTAAAACAAAGCACTCATCTGTCACTGATGTTTTTTGAAGAAAAAAAAAGAACAAGAAAAAAGGATCTAGTACTGTTTGAAGTTGAGGTCCCTTTTGTAAATGTTGTTGACAGTTCACCATATCATGAGCTGCCTAAAATGATTAACCACATTCAGAAACAAAACGTGAATTAAACACTGAACATTTCAAGAGTATATAATGACAATCAGTTTTACAGAAAGACAAAGATATTTCAACTTGTCCTTCTCTTCAATTTAGTAATGATGGGTTTGGCATAACGACTTGATATGAAAACTGTGATTAAGTCTTTCAGGATATTCAGTAGCTAAGTCACTACTGTGTAAGAATATTTTTAGAACTGACAGTCTTATAGAAATCTATGAGCAAATACACCCAAATCCACTACTAAAGTATTAATATTACTCAAATCAGTGGGAAGAAAATTCTATTTGCTTTGTTTTTAGAATACTAGCTATGACTACTATTTTTTTTCATAACCCTAAACAGGAATTTATCCCATTCTGCCTTAAATGTTGCTGGGTTTTCTTTGATTATTAAGAACCCCACAAATTCTATATTGTCCTGGAATAATATAATTTACATTATTTTAATAACTCATTTTATAGTCTTGACAAAGTATAGTTTGTTAGTTTTTCCTTTTGTGCAGCACTTTCCCTGTTAATGTTTCTCAGGAAAAAAGGAATCAAAATGCCTATATCAGTTCATATGATTGCAGCTACATCTATACTTGGTATCAAAACAAAAACAAAAGCTCAGTAAGAGAAAAGAGCAGTGGCTGATAGAATAAAGCATGTGTTTTACAAACTAGATTTTAAAGATATTATTTTTGAATAGCTGCTGTCAGTCTTAACATTAGAAGAATGTATCCTTTGAATGAAAAGGCACAGCTGCACTCATTCATTAGGAAAATACAGTAAAAAAACAAAATCATGCCTGTAGAAGAAGTATCACAAAAAGCTAAGAATAACATCTATAAATGCAGCTTACTTTCATTGAATTCTAATTATAAGAGCACTTTTCACTCTGCTACTTGAATATTCAGAGCTACTATTAATTTGCCGGGAGCAGTTTTCATTTTTCACATATCTTCAGGATTCAATTAAACTATTCTAAATAAATTTTTAGAGTTTTAAAACATTTACACTCTGAATATATAATTTTACTTATTCATGGAGTTGAAGAGATTTGTTAATGACATCTTCTAAAGGAGAAAAGGAGAGCTGATTAAGTAATAGAGTTGTTTTTCACTCAAATTATGAAAAAAAGTAGAATACAGTGCATTATCTATTTTATACTGCTTTCATGATACGGTATGTGAGAAGTGCATAATATTGGTATGCTTGCAAGCTTGCAAGTCTTTTACCAGCCAAAGTATTATAACTAGTAATATAAACCCAGGTTTGGAAAAAGATAATATATAATTAGTACTTATATCTTCAGAACCCTGTTTAATCATTGAATAACTAATACCTACAATATATGCCTGCAAAACTCTGTTCTACTATAGGTCAGACAAAAATAGTTAATAAAAAGACAATCCCAGGTTTAGGAATTTAAAATATAAGTCTTGTATTTGCCTCCCATACCAACATGCATTTTGGCTTTGAAAGAGAAATCACCCAGTCGCAGCGAGCCCACATCTCTGGAGATCACCAAGTGCAGAGGAGAGTCAGATACAGAAGATTGCCCAAAAAGGTTTAGTTAATTCCAGTGACAGATACTTCTCAACTTTTCTGGGCAAGCTATTCCACTACTGTAAAAAACCCAAAACCCCACATAAAAACAAACAAAAAAGTTTTACTTCTCATATTTAGTCAGAATTTCCTGTGATTCACTTTGCGCCCTCAGCACTCATGGATGAATCCTGTCAGGTGTCAGTGACTTTTGTATATCTGGTTACTATAAACATTCCTGAACCTGATCCTCTTCCGCCAAGTCTTTCTTATTTCAGATTTTCCCACTGGCACCTGGGATTGGTGGAAACAGGTCTTACCAATGAAGACAGGGATGAAGAAGGCACTCAGTAACTCAGCCTTTCTTAAGACCTTTGCCACCAGGTCCTGCTCCTATTCTTCCTTTTCCTGCTGCTGAACCTGTAGATACAGCTGCATGTTCTCATTGTATCAACTGGAAAATGAAGATCACCTAAGAGTTATAATCAAGGTCACAGAGAAAATTAGAACTTGTGAATCCAAGAACTGTTCTTGGGGCTCACAGTCTACACTGCTGTTTCTTTGAATGAAGTCTTACTTTAATGTGCATAATGAATGGCACACAAAAAAAAGGACATAAACAAGAGGTTTTTTAGATCCTCAATAACAGCTGAGCCTGTACAAATGAAGTGTCAAATCATCAAAGTGAACAAAATCAATCTGAATGCAATCTATCCTGCAACTCAAAATAAGATTTTTTCTTCTTTCTTTTAACCTCTTAGAGCAGATTTAAGCAGATTCACAGACTGAAATGAAGCCAGGTACTCTCTTCAAAGTGTTTTCCTTTTTCCTTTTTTTTGCTTAAACTGGAAATCAAAATGTTGACTGTTGTAAAAAAGTTTTTTACTGAGTACATTTTGAGTGCTGCATCTATTTGCCAAAATAGAAACCAGCCACTGTGGGTGGTGATCTTCTAAAGCAGAAAGGGAAAAGGTCACTTAAGGCTTTATTCGCTAGGGTGTTATGTGGCTAAGCACATGCTTCAAAACTTTGCTGCATAAGTGACACTTTGCTCAGCACCTTGCAGAGCTCATCCTTAGCAAGGCAGTAATGATTTACTGGTGCCATAATTTTGAAGTATTTAAGCAAAAGACTATACTTTTGAGGATTAAAACTTCTTTTAGATGAGATTCACTCAAGTACAGGAATTCATTGCAAAGCCCTTCAAGTGCTTAATTTTTATGTTTGGAACATGCTCGAGAATTTGGCAGCTCACTGAAGAACAGGCTCCAGGAGTCCAAGTTATGATTTAAACATCTCCACCCACATAACACTACCTGGCTCATTTCTGCCAAAGGGCTGTACTTGTCATAGGTCTGAATTTTGCTTTCCCAAAACCATTATGTTTTGTCCATTTAAAGTCTTGGTAATTGTATTATATTAAAGGAGTTTCGCAGTGCATTTTTTTTTTCCCTGAAATACAGTTATTTATTCATGTAATTATTTATATAGATTGCTTTTGCTTCTGGCCAAAGGACACCCATATTACAGACTAAAATACAACTTTAATAGCAGCATGTTCACAGCTGAAGATTTAGATTTCAAACATAATATTTCATAGAATCACTGAATTACTGAATATCATGAGTTGGAAGGGATCCACAAGGATTATCAACGTCCAAATCCTGACCCTTCACGGGACACCCCAAGAGTCACACCATGTGCCCAAGTGTTATCTAAATGCTTCTTGGACTCTGTCAGGCTGGTGCTGTGACCATTTCTCTGGGGAGCTATTCCAGTGCGCAACCACCCTCTGGGGAAAGAACCTTCTTCTGATATTCAACCTAAACCTCCCCTGACACAACTTCAGGCCATTCCTTTGGGTCCTGTCACTGGGCACCACAGAGAAGAGATCAGTGTGTGCCCCTCCTTTTCCTCTCACGAGGAAGTTGTAACTGCAATGAGGTCTTCCCTCAGCTTCCTCTACTCCAGGCTGAACAGAACAAGTGACCTCAGCTGCTCCTCATACAGCTTCTCCTCAAGGCCCTTCACCATCTTCATTGCTCTCCTTTGGACATTCTCTGATAACTTAATACGTTTTTTACCTTGTGTTGCCCAAAACTGCACACAATACCCAAATGATGAGGCTACACTAGTGCAGAATTGAGCTGTATTTCATATAGCATATGACAATATTTCTTACTTCCACATTAGTATTTTTTTGGATAGAAAATACAGATTAACTCACAACAAATTAAATATCATAGTAGTTGATTATCTCCAATTAATAATTAGGAATTAATTATATCTCTGGAGCCTTGGATGCTTTTCTGTGATTGTTACAACTGATCTTTTATTGTTCCATCTAAAAATTAATTTTCCATTCTCATTATTATCTACTTTGAAATGCTTATGAATAGGATCCAGGTAACAGCTATTTTGACTAATCTCCCTGAAGATGGTCTGAAATTTTTCATAACATTGCAATTTCCTCTGAAGAAATTTTCACTCTATTTAATAAAAATATTATCATTCTTGCATCTTCTTTCTGCCTCTTTAGTATCCACTTTCCAGGTCTTCAAGTAATACAGAAAGTATATATGTAGTTTTCCTAATCTATATAAGACTACAGAGATTGTTAATGCACTCTTACAAAATGACTTTTTGTGACATCCACATTCTTTTTAAATGGCTGAACAGGATGCAGCCAAGCCAGTTATGATGTGGCTGTCTCAGCCACATTACAGCAGTTTGAAAGATGCTCTAATTTATGTCAACTGGTGTAGCCTCTGAGCAGTCATGTGTCTTCTGCAATAGAAACATTCTGACCACCTTTTATCGCTCTTTGCTTCAGCATCTTGTTTCACTGGGCTCCTCAGGATGGAGGTAAAGGAGACAATTTTTTATACTTTCTGTTGCTAGGTATCTTTTCCCCCTTAATAACCACTCATCCCTAGGTAGGACACCAGAAAAAGAGTAGCAGAAAAAAGTAGCTGCTATTTGTGTATAGGTCATACATTGCAGGGGCAGGCTGGGGAGGAGACAATCTGGCTTTAATTTTCTTTTAAAAAAATCCAACAAACCAAACTAAACAAAAAACCACCACCCGAAACTAAATAGAAAAGAAATGAGCAACCTAAAACTAGGTTAGAGAGTTTAAAGTAGATTGAACTAGATCATTGACAGCAGAGGAGAGAGAAACTTAAGGAAAACATTTCTAGACACCCTTTTTACTCAAGTGCTACTCGAATTTAGGACACATTTCAGCTTCATCAAGTTTACAGCTCAGTGTGAAATGCTAACAGTTATATTATTTTTATAACATTTGTACCAACAAATCAGCCCATACACTTTATACATAACTTGGGCATTTGGGACATATTCTGACCTGATGCGATTTCATAGATGTAACGAAATAAGTTTCTTGAATCTAAAAAAGTGGTTTTCTTAGTTGCAGCAGTTTCTCTCCTTGGCCTTCAAAGGAAGCAACTGAAGGAGAGAATTCCTCTAATAACTGACACTGCCAGAATTTTACATGGTTTACTCACATGCCAGTGAAATAAATGCCACTTGATAAATGTGTTCTTTGTAATAGCTATGTACTGTGGTGCAGCTGTACTCAAGCTCCCTGTGTCCAAGCCAGCTTTTGAACTAGACACAGAGAGCTGTCTCACTGCAGCTCTAAGCTTGATTGAATTAGTCATGGCTATTACTTCTCAAATGCAGCTATACTGCATTTGGGACCAGGGCATGTAGTGCTATACAGTTTTGTACTGAGTCGCATAGACATTAAAACCCGACAGACCTTGACAGCACTCCTTTATTTGTGCCCTATTAGCAATATGGAGCTGCCCCAAGACACACATATAAGAAAGAAACTCAAGCACAGAAACATTCACTGTTGTCACAACTAATCTCTAGGCACTCTTGAGAGACAAAAATAAAAAAAAAATCATATACCATCGAGCATTTTTAAATGGCATTGATAGTGGCATGTCTTAGCATGAACAAGAAAAAAATCAGTTTCATAGGTAAAATTAGGGAAAAAGATTAGGCATTTAACTTAAATGCCACTTGGGTATACAGGCATTTGGGAGGAGATAGAAAGTTGATGAAGAGAGGAAAAGATATTGAACATTGTTGAACTCAGACTTCTTTCTCCAATGAGTAAATGTTATGACTTTTTTACTGTTCTTTTTACACTCTGTCTTCGCTGAGCTAGACCAAAAGGTGTCACTGAAGAAGCCTGAATGTCAGTACTGTGACCAAGTGAATTATCTTTCTTTTTCTCCCAGTTTCAGAAGGCTGACTCCAAAACTAAAGCCAGAAGCTGAGTATTTTACTCTTTATTCTGCTTTCAGATATATACATGGTGTTTGCACTTTTAGCTTTTTTCTGCTTGTCGAAAAAGTTTTACTATTGCTTTATTGCTTATTAGTCATCTCAATTAGTACCAATGGCAATATGAGCAAAAAAACAAAAAAAAGGATATAAAGGAGAAGCCAGTGCACTACTCTGATTTTAACTCTTGATAAAGTCCATCTGCCTCACTTTGGAACTCCAAACCTGGAATTTCATCCATACTATATACTGTCCAAGGTGGTAAGAATTAACCCCTCTTCTGCCTTGCAGTAGTTATGTAAACACACTAATGAATATATCACTTCATACACTTTTACAGCTAGTGTAAAAGAGAGCTCTGTGGCCTAACATTAAGAATTGATGCACAGGTAATACAGTGTATTTCTTTTATTCATAGGTCATAATTACTTACGGTCAAATGTTACTGATAGCCCCAAATGCCAACAGCATTATTCCATACAGACACTGCTACATTACTCCAGCTTCCAAACATGTAGAAATCCAGAAGAATTTCAAAGCTAAAAAGTTCAAATAAGACTTTCCTAATTTTGCTAAATGCATGTTGTTAGTATAAGGCAATTAAACAATGTTTTCTTTACATATTCACCATGAAAGCAGTGAGTTCTTTTTGTTAAACATAGAGAGAAAAATGTGCATGAATACACCACCAGCCCTACAGAAACAGATTCCATAAACCTCCTCCCAAAATTCATCACAGACACCTGATAAATTAGGCAACTTGAGCAAATACAACTCAGTGTTTTCTAAGTGCAAAAAAATTTGAAAATATGGATGATCTTCGTATCTGATGAGGAGAATCAATTCTATGCTACATCTTCCATTTTTACTGTTTTCTCAGCTATTTTATAAAGCATCCTAAATAAATTTAAATGCTCTCCCTTAAACTGAAATGCTAAGTTTCTGTCAACTGAAGTTAATGGTAAGAAAACTGTAATATTCTAAGACTGCCAGAAGTACATAAGAATATATCCAATTATATCTACCACATTTACATTGGTGTACAATTTTTCTAACCTTCACATTTAGTTTTTGATTTTTTTAAAATAAGAGCTGAGGAATCCAAACTCTCTTAATTTTCTAATTATGTCTTTTTAATAAACATTTTTATTGGCATTTTTTAAAATATGCTATTTTTAAAGGAGATATTAGTCTACTTATATTCAGTTCACATTATTTAACACATATCCACCTAAAGTGAGGAATGTGCCATAGTCTGTGATGCAAGAAAACATTAGTATAGGTAAAATTTACTTGTCTGTACAATACATGTAACTGAATTAATTATATTTTTGAGAGAAAATTTACTGATATTTCACAATCACCTGAAAAAGACCCAGTATTTCACTCTTTATTATAACAAAAGCATTAACATACATGAGATCCTACATGAGCCTACATAGTCTGAATTTGTATTAAGGGTAGAAATAAAGTAATTTTCCCGTCCTCTGGAGTTTTACATTTTGAACCTTCTGTTCTTCTCTGGAAGAGGAAAATAAATCTGTGATAACTTTTGTTATCCAAAATTCATAAAATTAAAAAATTCTGTGGATTTGCCTTTTTCACTTTATTTTGATTTTTAAAAATTTAATATTTAAAAATTATTTTTAAAGGGAGAAACTCATGTAACTTTAATGTAACCTCAATAAAATTTTTTTTGAGGGTCATATGCATTTTTAAGAAAATAATGAACTGAAATAGAATAATGCTTCAGGAGAAGACAATCTAAATCCGTATAGTGTTATGATATTTCAGCCCTTTAGCTATTAGCAATATAACTATGTAAATTACTATTTAAACTGATTTTGAAGTCACATCAAGTAATTTGATGAAAATCAAAAAAGCCTACTTAGTACTTCAGCATCAGTATCATATAGACCAGAGGATTCTTCAGCATCAGATTTATTTAATTATAATTAGTCTTACAGACCTGAAACTGTCTGCTTCATGATGCAGAGGCAGTGCCAAAAGACAAACAGATATGTTGTACAGCTATTAAAGTGCACTTAAAGCAATAATTAAAACCAGTTTTCCAAAATTACTTACAATAAGATAACCCAGTTAAACTTCAAGTATTTTAACATACACATTACCATAACTAATAATAAAATGGGGTCAAGACCTGATGACAGGTTTATCATTTTTCCTTTAGGTGACTTTTATATGCTGCAGCAAAACAATTTTTAAAGCTTCATGATATTTCAAAATTACTATTCATGGATAAATATGCTACGTAACTCAGAAAATCCCTTTAGTGTCAGAGTTTGAACATGGTATGAATTTCTTCATGTATCCTACAAAAATAACTATTTAATGTAATTGAATGTCATCATTAGAAGGAGATTGCTTAATTTAAACCATTTCATAACTGGAATATTCTGCTAATATATTTTTACTCTTACTCAGGATGTAACTAAAAAGAGATGCCATCTGAATATATAAATACTAAATTGATTGGGTGGCATTTTTCTTTAATATAATAGGACGAAATAAAGAGGTTTCTACATCTACAAGACAGTATAGCTAATGTATTAATATGTTTTAGTATGTCTAAAGATTCTGAATTCCCAAATTGAAAGTTTTCTATTTTCACTAGTTTTTTTATGTGGCAGAAACCAACAGACTTACTAAAGAGAGTACTTTCAAAAAGTAAGTTTAGGAATATCAATGGACTTCAGTTTTATACATCTTGTCAAAACTGAATTTAGATCAATATTGGATCTTGCCACCGAAATGGAATTAACCAAAATCAATTTATAGCTTTCTGTATGTATAGGTGGAGATGCATTTTCCTCCTTTAAACAATTATACTGTATAGTTTTCTATGTCTAAGAGTATCCTTAATGTATTTCACTCCAAGTCCTGCATCGCTCTCTTAAAAAAACAATTAGCATCTAAACACGTATTCTCATCCAATTGCACACATTAAATATTAACAGACTATTGATAGTGGCTTATTAACCTTCTTCTGACAGTGTTGCTTGAACACTTCCCCTCTTGCAGAGGCAAACTTGCCATATTCTCCTATACAATCACTGCGGGCAGAAAGATACAGCTCTCATTAGGTGAGAGTTCACAGTTCACACATTTCTTTGTTAGGCAAGTGGAACCACAACACTCAGAGAAATGTTATTTGTAACAGACTCGAAGGACTAACAAATTAAGGTGTTCTTCCATTTGGCCAGCTTCAACAAAAGCAGAAAGTCTTACAAGCTAACTCTAGAGAGAAACATCTTTGTTTCTATAGGTGTTTTTTTGCTCACTTGTTTTTCTTATCTTTTGTATTTTTTTCTTCAGATTTCTCCATGCTTATATATAAAATGGGACAAAATACAATAAATGCAATGCAGTAAAGATTTCACATATATTTAATAAGGTCTGTAGTTTGTGGATGTTTTGTTTGTATTAATCAAATTTTGAAATTCTGTCTTATTTGTGTATGAAAAAAAATTCAGAATGGAAAGGTGAAGATGACACAACAGGAGTAAGAGGTACTCAGCACCTTCCACGTTCACATTTCTAACATAACTCTTGTGGATTACAGCATATACAAACAAATCCATTGCTGGCTTTCACAAAACAATTAATTATTATCAGCATTCTTAATAAATCATATATGGCAATACTAGCAAGAAAATACTAGCAAGAAGTGGAGATCCAGAGGAAAAAATCAATTCACAAAATTCCCTTCCATCTGTAAGTAATTGATGGGAAATTACAGGTTTAAATTCTTGTCTAAATCGAAGGTCTCAGTGTAACTGTGTGGTCTGGATTCCTAGGACCTAGTGCAGGTCTCTGCCCTCCCTTCAGAGACAGGTAACTCCTCCCGTTTGCCTGTTCATTCGCCCCCTTGCACCTTCCCTGAACCAGTACATACAGACGAAGGTCTGCACTGAGGATGTCAAAACTAACCCTTCTCATTTTTTATTAAGGTGGATCACCAGGTTTTCTGCACTATGGGACATTAATAATTCATTTCTTTCACCACTATGTTTCTGACATTGTCCAGGAAGGAACACTTTGAAAGAAGATGAATATAGTAGCTGACAATGAAAGCTCTTAGCTGTTACCTCATGTCTTAAGGCCTCAGATCACTTTTTGCTTAACTCCTTCCCCTCCTCCAAAAAGCAGAGGTCTACAGAAATTTTGGCTGTTGTCTGAATCCATGAAAATACCTAATCAGTTCTCAGTCTGTTCTAACTTGTCAGCCTTCCAGCACTCAGTCCCATGGTTTAATTACATCCTCTTTTAAAAACAGTGTTGCACTTGACCATTTTGCATATCCTTTTTCAAGTCTGCTAGCATGAAAAAGCCTGGACATTAAGTTCCCCTCTACCTTCTTTTAATTGTTCATTGGTTTCTAAACCTACACCTTCTACTTCTCTCTGAGACAGATCAGTATTTTAAACCTTTCTATACTTCTATTAATTTCTTTTCAACTTGAACATTTAATTATTGCTATTTTTGATCTCTGATTACCAGAAAAGACCACAAGTATTTCACCCCATTCATCCACTGATATCTCAACAGGAAAGGCAATATGATACTGATTTTTGTCTGTCATTTTCTCAGTAGCAAAATTATTTACTAAAACACAAAAAAATTCTATTTTAATTTAAAGCTCATGCTTAGAAAATTCAAAATTTAGCTTATTTTTCTTAATTACATTTCCTTATTCTGTTGTTTTGACCCAAATCCACAAGTAATATACAACTGAAAAATTTTCAAAGATTCTATGCTTTGCCCCCAAAATATGCCAATGTGTACTTTGCTTGTACTTTATAAAACATTTTTTGAATGACCCACCTTTTCATATAGGCTTTGCTCTATGATCAATGATGACATCACTGAAGCAACTCTAAAACACTTCCATGTCTGTTTCAGTTGTCATACCAGCTTAATTATTGCAGTAGCTTTACCTGTTTACAGCCTAAATCTGTAGTTACCACTTCTTTCTCAGCAAGGAATCCTATTGATTCAGCAGTAGATTTTGGTGAGGAAAAACTGACATGATTCAAACTCTAGATCAGAATTTGTATATGAAAAGGAAATGAGAAGTATGCCTACCAGATGTCTACTTTATAAATCCTGCATTAAAATGTACAGGAATCTTCTTAATAAGAGCTTAAGGCCATAATGAATCAATCATGACAGTTTTAATTTTCATTTATATCATTATCAAATAAATATTCATGAAAGAGCAAATAGGGTTAAGTGCTCAAGAGGGCTGAGAATGAAAAGAATTCTCAAAGGAAGTCACAGTATTTCTTCAGAAACTGGATATGATAAAAATTAATTTAATTTGGTAATATTAAACCATATATAAAATCACGCATTTTCAGATGTAAAAAGTATTTACAACATATATTTGAAGAAAAATATCTACTACTGTAGAAGAAATTTTTCCATTCAGCTTTTTCATCATGAACTCTTTGTGACCCCATTTAAGGAAGATTTTGCAAGAGATACTATCCTTGTCAGGATGAATTTGATTCAAGCAACAGTTGGTGTACACTGCAGTGATTTTAGCTTCTTTGTTGAAAGAAGCTAGCTTTGAAGATTTACAGTCGAAGATTGAATCTAGCAGTTCACCGTAAACTCCATTTATCATCGGACATTACTTTATCAGATAGTTGCACACGGTAGAGAAAAATACAGAGAAGGTTTCATTAATTCTTTGGTGAATGTGGCTCTATTCTAACGATATATGGCTTCGACATGAACATTACACCATGGACTGACTTTATTACCTACAGTTCACATGAACGAGTGCCTATAACTCTTAAAAATGGCAGAAACAGCATCCTAAAGCAGTTTTACCTATGAAGTTTCTTGCCTAATACAGCAACTTTATCTCCCCATCTCATTAATTCAAGGGCAAGTTTGCATTATAAGAAAAAATGACAAGGTATTAGATATGTTTCAAAAATTTTCAAGTAAGTTTGTTGAATTACTTAGACTATTAATCAAACACAGCACCAGAAATATTTGTATATGTAAATAGTTTATCTGTGATATCTATGGCCCTAGGATGGCTTGTCTAATTAACAGACTCCTTGTGTTTGGGAGAATACCTTTCAGTAAAACTCCAGACCAGACCTTGAAGCTCTCCCAGTACTCTAATTCTCTGTGATTTCCCTCAATTTCACACTCTGCCCCTAACAAATTAACCAAGCAGTTTCCATTGTACGCAGAATATAAAGAACTTACAGAAACCAAATACCTGTGAGTCTGGGATGGGAACCTGATAGTACTGTAAGGTAGTTTAACCTGTTAAGTTCCAAAATGTCCATAGTTACATTTCAGAACACCAAACAGGTATTGAAAATTAGCACATTTGTTTATTTATTTCTTTATTCTATAAAAATGTAGCATTTTTTAGAATATTTACACACTGATTTGTTAAAATGTATATGAAATTGGGGGAGGTTAGTTCTATAAATTTACCTGTTAATTATATAAGGGGTTTTCTTTTGCATGTCTATTGCCAGTAGATGTTGGAGATTCTTGAAAATCTATTGCGCTACTTAAAAATAAGTTTAGGTTTCTACTGTCTCTAATTCCAAGTGGAAACTTGATGGCAGAAATTAAGTAATCAAGAATCTTTCACAACCACCAGTAACACACCTCCTGAGTGTTCTGAAGCAAGAATATATGCTAAATTTTTTCCATGCAATGCAATGGAATTTGGGTTCCATTGCATTATTGCAGTAGCTTTACCTATTTACGGCCTAAATCTGTAGTTACCACTTCTTTCTTAGCACCTCCTGAGTGTTCTGAAGCAAGAATACATGCTAAATTTTTTCCATGCAATACAATGGAATTTGGGTACTTCTATAACAATCTCATCCTAAATTCTCTGGCCATTAAGGATCTATTTCAAACCATCTTCTTAATATATAAAATATGTTTGATTACTTTCACATAATCCATAAATTTCTTCTGCATAATTGTTCTAAACCACCTCATCTGATTCTCTGCTATCAAAGAGTAAGACTGAGGAGAGTTTCCTCAGTTATAAACTTTTACCAAATAGGTGATAGCATAATTTTTCAAAATTTTAAAACAATGTCAATGTAGAGATAACCATGCAAGCCTATTAACCAGTGTGCAAAAAGCATATATGTTGACATTTTTTTCTCTAGGTGCTACATAAAATTTTCCCTAATGACCAATAAGGCAATATGCACTCAGTTTCTAAAATATATGTGTTGACTTCTAAACTGAGACCATCTGGCTTTTCATAGTTCATAATTATCAGTGAACATCTGAAGTCAAAGATACTACAGATCAACATAAGCTATTATGTGAACTCATCACTTTGTTCAGTAGTAAAAATATATTTGACATAAACTTTTCACATCAAGTGCATCTATTATCTTTGTGTTAGCACATTCAGAGCTAGGGCCCTGTAACTATATAGTTTTTCATAAAGTAGACAGAAATAAGGTACCTCTGACGAAGGGTTTTTAGAAAGAAGTATAGTGAAATAAATTTGGTGAAAGTTAAAGTAGAAGCCAATAGTTAGGACCAAGTATATTTTGCAAAATATGTGTCTGAATCACACTAGAGATGTTGGCAATTTTCTCTCTCCTGAATGAAAGCATGAAAATCAAAGGGCTTTTTTCAGAAGATATTAATCTTGAGAAACGTTTGAATCAAGGTTATTTTCTTTACCCTCACTTGCACAAGCTTCTTACCATCAGAAAACAACCGTCTATCATTATAATGCTTTTTGACTGTTCAGATAAGTGCAGTATGCAGAAGCTCTCTCCATACATAATACATACCTATTACAGCATGCTTATTACAAAAAATATGATTGTATAAATTTCCACAACACTAATCATTATAGTAGTCTATTATTTGTGTTATGAGGTCAGTTAAAAGCAGTAGCATGATTACCATTAAGAACAAGAATCTGATTTATATATCTGTCAATTATTTGCTATTCTCTCTCCAGTTCTTATGACTCCCTAAATAATACTTTTCAGGCCTTCATATAATCTTCCTGCTCTACAATCACTAATACAAATAATCATGTGTATAATTATATTGCACCAAGAGTGTAGAATTATATGTAAGCACACAAGTAAGATATTGAGAGTAATTATGTGAAGCAGAGAGCAGGGAAGGAGCTCCCCATTCCACATTCTGTATGTTGCTTTTAGGACACAAGTTATGACAAAGCAGGGCAAATATTAATTTTCCCAAACTAGAAATTAAATTATATTGGTGAATGGTCCTGTGGCTGAAGAATTACACTAGGATTTATGGATTATGAGTTCAATTTCTGATTATTATATATATATTACAAATATTATATTCAATTCCCATGTAAATCACATTTTACCTGGATTGGAAAATTAAACCTATCCATAAAAAAAATTATCCTACGGATGTTAATTAGAATATTTAGGTTTTTAGTTCTTCAGGAACTGACAGTAACCAAATTGCAACCCCTCATCTTTTCTCTCACATAAAATAATAATTGAAACAGTAATTTTATTCTAGTTTGTAGGGTTTAAAACTCAAAATAAGAATGTTTGGTTAAAACATCCAAAAATGCCCTCCTACTTTCTCTCATATGATACAGTATGCACTGCCCAGGATAGCCATATTAAAGCACAATGCAAGCCTAAGTATATAAACTAACCTCCTCATTAAATATCAGCTGTAAAATGAATAAATCAGGCATTCTCAGACTCCTTATAAACAGGTTATAAAAAAAAAAGGTCGCCTTTCCCACAACATTTTTGATGTAAAGAGGAAATATAAACCAGCCGTATGAGAATTACAGATAGTTACTGTTCATAAGCTTAGCCTTGTTGCACAACACATTGTTCTTTTGGCTCCACAAAAAGCCGAAGCCTCAATATTCTTCAGAAAATACTGCCAAACTTCAAGATCTTTCAAATAATTTTCTCTTCATTTCTTACATGAAGAAGTGTTTTTCGGTTTGTTGGGTTTTTTTTCTTTTCACTTTTGCTTTCAGTCTTCTCTAGGCTTCATATTACTAACCTCTAGGCTACATTCAAATCCTTCAGCCATCAAGTGAAAAAAAGAGAAACATAAAGCTTTTTCCTACTTCTTGTTTCCTGAGTCAAGGAAAAACAGTATCACAGTCTTCTTACCCCCTTTTTCCATGTGTGTTGATTTAATGGCTTTTAAAGGTCCGCAGGGGAGGCCAGAGAGGGCAAGAAACTTATCTGTCTCTGCTTCTCTGGGAGCACCAAAAGGAGAATATCCCTCAGGGTTCCTTTCACTCTCAGCAATGAGACAAAGTGAAGAAAGAGCTTTACACATTTCTTAGGTACTTTTCACATATTTGGTTTAGTGAATTGGAAACATTGCATAAGTTTAGCTGTAGGTGACTACCAGTTGCACCAAAGTGCAAGTGACATTAGAACAATTAATTCCTCTTTGCACATATACAGGTTCTTCTGGGGTCCTATTTGGTTTTGTGGCTTCTAAGTCCTATCTCACTAGCTTTTATGAAATTTAATATAAGTGGAGACAATTATAGGTTTTAGTCAATGGAAATCTGAAAAACAAATGTTTAACTTTGTGTCAGTAATGCAGAGTAGTACAATACCACAGTGCTTCCAGATTTTAAAATCTAGTTAGTCCACCCATAATGTCACTTCCTCTGATGGGAACATTACATTTTTTACATCAGCTTTTTTTTAAATTGTATCAGAAATGAGTAAGTGTTCCCAGGGAAATTTGATTGGTTTAATAGGATTTATTTGCAGTAGATGAAGACAACTTTTGAAGCCATAAAGCCTTACATAAATCACTGACGATTTCAGAGGGCAAGCATACAGGGATGCCATCAGCAACAGAGGAAACACTTTTCTTAGACTAGTATATCTAATTTCAAGCACTGACAAGACTATTTTCTTCTCAAGTCAGATGAGTGCATGAGAAGTAAAGGGCAGAATATATACAAGCCTGTAATACTATCTGTCTAAGGTCTGCAGCTACTGTATTTTTCTTTCGCAAGAAGCCCATAAATTTCAAAAGCTGTCTAGAGTAATAGCTGTCTTATACTTTAAAGATGCAACGGATGTCTCAAACTTTGGATGACAGACCATTTACAAAAACGGTTCTTAGTGATATTACACAACTACTCTGGAAACTTAGAGGCATTTGTCTGGAAAAGCCAATCCATTTCGATGATTTTTGACACTCTAATATGCACAAGTTTAAAAAAAAAAGAAATATAGAAATCAGGTGAAAAGTAAATGTTTCAATGTTCTGTGTAAACAAGGAAACCAGGGTCATACACTCCTAGATAAAGTTTTTCAACTTCACAGGAAGGCTAGAATATTAAAGTTGCTACGTTTAGCCAAAAAAAAAAATCCTCCTGTTACATTTGCTCTACCATCATACTCCTTAGTTTGAGGCTTGCACTGTACTAGACAGGAAAGCGTACACTTGCCAAAAGCATCCTTCATGCTGCTGAATTAAACCAACACTTCTGCAAATCAGTTTATGAATTATATACACTGATAAGTAAAGAAAGTTCAAGTAAGTTTCAATTGTTTGTATGACCTCCATTCTCATAATGGGACCTATGAAAATGGATCAACTATTTTGTTTCATCGGCAATGAATGGAACTAAGTTTTGCCACTCTTGAGACAAGTAGTCAAATATTTTGGCCTCCTGAAATACACAGATATTTAATAATTCTATCCCTTTTAAGATTATATTTCTCATCAAAAATGGTAAGCACATATTTGGAGTTTTAAAAAGGAAAAAAAAATGTAGAAGCATGAATTCTCAGGAGTGATAGTGTTATATTTGTGGAAACAAAACAGGCACTTTAAACTGATGGTGAAAACTTTCCCATTTCTATGAATCACAGTGACAACATAATAATTCAGTCAAATAATCACTTTCTTAGTTGCAATAGGATGTACAATACGCACAGACTAAAATATCTTGTAACAAATCTTAGCCTATTAATCTAATTTTTCTATTTAACAAAAAACATGAGAGTTAACTATAATTTCTTCTTTAAGTGAAAATATTTGTTTCCAGAAGAGAGCTATTTCAAAAGCAATAAAGTGTGAAGAAGTAAAATTTCATTAAGGGTATCAAATGACTGAAATTATATTAATCTCAAATACTGTGTTTGGTTTTGGGCCCCTCACTACAAGAAATATTGAGGTGCTGGAGTGTGTCCAGAGAAGGGCAATGGATCTGATGAAGGGTTTCAAGCAGGAGTCCCATAAGGGGCAGCTGAGGGAACTGGGTTTGTTTAGCCTGGAGAAAAGAGGGCTGAGGGGAGACCTTATTGTTCTCTACAAATGCCTGAAAGGAGGTTGTAGCCAGGGGGGTGTAGGTCTCTCCTCCTGGGTAACAAATGACAGGATGAGAAGCTGATACAACAGAAGGAAGGGATGCCACACGGACAAGCTTTGGAAGTAGACCCACGCGAATCTCATGGAGTTCAACCAGGCCATGTGTAAGGTGCTGCACCTGGCTTGGGGCAATCCCAGACATGGCTACAGACTGGGAGAAGAAATCATTGAGACGAGACATAGAAGGATTTTGGGCTGCTCATGGATTAAAAGCTGGCCACAAGCTGGCATTGCGTACCTTCAGGCCAAAAAGCCGAGTACATCTTGGGCTGCATCAAAAGAAGCACGAACCACCAGGTTCAGGGACATGACTCTTCCCTTCTGTTCTGCCCATGTTATTCCAAGGGAATCTTCAAAAACAAATGTGATAACTAGAGATAAAACTGTTGCAGTTCCACCACACCATTCAGAAAAAGAGTGATGACCTTTTAGAATCTTAAAAAACTAAAAGTATAACATTCAGGCCAGCCTGCCACATCTTCTAAAAAACTTCCGCAGGGACTTTAAATGGAGAGTTTTGATTATTTTTATGTATTTTATACCTCTTATAAACTGTATCTTAAAAATAACAGTAAAGAAGAAGTATTTGGTCTAGCTTCAATAGAAACCTACCATTTTTATGTCATTTTGAAGAAATAGGTTGCAGCCACGATGACATGAAAAGTGTTTTTTGTTGTTTTTTAAAAAAATGTGTTCTAGAATGAAATAGTGCAGTAAGTGGGAGGTGACAGATAATTATTTCAATTGATAATGTCATATGGATGCACAAGAGAATAGAAATTTCAAAAAATTATGGTGGAACATTTAATACTAATTTACTTCTTAAATAATAAAATTAAGTTAAGCTCCAATACAACCTTTTAACTAGAATGAGCTCTAAAAATGTTTTTATGAAAAAGTCTCAATTTAATAGCTGCTTAAAATAATTTCCATTAAATCTGTAACCAAAACCTACACTAAAGCTTTAATTAACTACAGAAGCAGTCAATTAAAATATGAAATTAAGGAGTTACCCTCTCCCATAACTGTGATCCTGTTTTTTTATAAGCAACATGATGTAGTTAATGATTTTAATCTGCTCTTGCTCTAGCCATGACATTTATAAAGTATATTTGAGATCACATGCAATGCATATTAATTTGTAGTATTCAGAGTTATTGGCTGACATCTTAATTATACATTATATTTGAAATACAACTTTTTTATTTTCATGGACTTATTTCACATGGTTTATCGTTTGTTGTACAAGGTTTGCTAAGCAGGAGGATAATTTATTTTTAATTCCATTTGCTGCTCTTTACTGTCTGATGTCAGAAATAGTTTAAAGAAAAAAACCAGCAAAGCCCAACAACACAAAATTTCTTGCAAGAATACACGATAATAATACAGTGGAAAAAAAGGAAATTCTCTCCAAATATTATTTTTAGAAAATAAGCTTTCTGTTCAAATACATGAAGAAGAAAAAGAAGAAAAATACACATATATGGGTCTGTTTGTTAGCCAGAAACAAAACAAACAAACAAACAAAAAAAAAAATACTTTAGTCATAATCAGTTATTGCTATTCAGATACAAAGATGGCAAAGGAATCTAGAGAAATGGAGATAATTTTAATTAAATCATAGCACTGAAACAATATGTCTAAGGTAAATCTGTGAGAAGAACTTTTGTTCTGAGGCTTATTAGTGAGAAAGGACCAGGAGTACATATCACTAATGTTCAGCTCTAAGTCCTCTATTTAAAACTGGACTTAAAATTTTTAAGGACTTAAATGTTTTAATTATATTTAAGTACTTTAAATCCCTAAGGATTGAGTAATACTTTTGATCTTTTCATTCATTCATTCCTAATGGTCTAACTCTGTCATGTCTCTCAGAGAGTTTCTTTAATGTGTCCAACTTCAGCAAGGGTGGCCATAATCCCAGGAGCCCAACTTTCACCAATCAACAATTTACAGCAATGCACTGGAGAGCCTCCGCAGCTCTCTTCAACTTCCCCATTAAGGATAGCCTAAGACTAGTCCACAAAACTCCTAATCACAAAAGAATTCTTCTGTAGTTTCTCAAATGCCAAGCATTTGCTGGAACAAGGATGTTTTTGGATGGATTATTCTGATGGTAGTCAGAGGCCAAAGGAAATATAAGAAATAATCTTATATTAAATAACATAAACATAGACATAAGCAGCTCTTATCCATTAGATTGATGAATATAAATGCATACTATAAATGCATAAAAGAAACCACCATCATTTGTAGTAGAAAATTCTGAACAGTGACTTATTAATGGTTTGTAACTACACTTTGGGGGACTATGACAATATAATCTGTTCTCTTTTCTCAGTTAGAATGAGCCAAACATATGAGTATATTATACTTGTTCATTTTTCATACATATCCCCTAATAATGGAACATAGGGAGTTCTATCTTTCTAAGAAAGCCATCAGCAAAATGGTAGCATGACAGATTTTTTAAGTGAAAAGCAAGTTACTTTGGATATAAATTGAATTTAGCTTTGCAACTAGTATGCCGTTATGAATCCTAAACAATTCTGTCTGGGTTTGGGGAGTTTGAAAAGCATCGGTTTCACCAGGAAACATCAAGGGCCCCTCACACAATGTCAGAAAATAAGAGAGGCTCACAGTGTAGTAACAGTGCTTTCATGCAGTTGCAATTTGTATATGAATATTCTTTATATTAATTATAGTAATTCCTAGTATTGTTTCTGTTTCTATTGCTATGAATCAAATACTAAGTTAAAGTTATGCAAAAGTCTTATACGAAATAAAAGACTGATAGCATATGTATATGTGCTTTAATATATTTTTAAATAATTAAGTCAGTCTTCTATCAGCTTAATTACACTTTTACACCTTGCTGATTAGAAAGCTAGACTTTCTCCACATTTGAGCTGTGAAATGTTTTCATATTGAGACTCTGTAATGAAAAATACAACACACATCTGAAGAACATGTTTCAGACAGAATAAGGAAGAGTTCCCAGGTTTGGTTTCACAACACCAAACCAAAACAAAGCAAAAGCCACACAGCAAACAATTTTAATTTTTGATAAGTCACATTTTGCATAAGAACGTTAATCATTATTAGACTGTGCAATTCCTCGATAAAAAAATCGAAGAAATATTGTATACATCAGTCTGCAAGCAGTTATATTTAAAATAATAAAGGCAGTATGTTCTCTCTTGTACACAGTTAATAACATTTTTAGTGTAAAATGATGCAGTCTATTGAAATGATTTTCTGATGAGTACAAAGAGGAATTTTTAATTGTTATCTGAAATCCAATTTACCACTGGTTATAAAATAAACACCTTTGGAGCAGTTATAATGAAACAACATATCAGATACCCCTGTAGAAAGTAACATAAATGACAGCTATAAATGTATTCTCAGAAGACTGAAAAATAATAAAGGAACAGGTCCAGTTTCACTGAAAGTGGCAGTTTTAAACACCCTATTGGAGTTATATGTGATAAAATGAAGAAAAGACAAGACAGCTCCTGTAAAGGAAATACATGTCTCATAAATTTAATAGACTTCTCTGAAAGACTCAATAAACACATATATCAGAGAGAGATCTAGTCAATAAAACCTCTTTAAGTTTCCAACGATGGTCTTTACCTAACAAGTCTTGGAGAAAGCAAGTTGCCACAAAAAGATGGAAGACGCTTATGTGAATAAATAACGAGTTAAGGAACAGGAGACATAGAATCATATAGTCATGGAACCATGGAGGTTGGAAAGGACCTCCAAGACCATTATGTCCAACCTTTGACCAAAAAACACCATGTCAACTAAACCATAGCACTGAGTACCACATTCAGTTTTTTTGAATACAAGGGATGGTGACTCCATCACCTTCCTTAGCAGCCCATTCCAGTGCTTATCAATTCTTCCAGTGAAAAAATTTTTCCTGATGTTCGACCTGAACCTCCCCTTGTGGCCATCTCCTCTTCTCCTGCTGCCAGTTTATAGGGAGAAGAGACTGACCCCCACCTGGCTTTCCCCCACACCCTCCTTTCAGGAGAGCATGCTGTCCTCTGAGAATCCTCCACGCTAAACAGTGCCAGCTCCCTCAGCTATTTCTCATGGCACTTGTGCTCCAGACTCTTCACCAGCTTTTTCGCCCTACTCTAGACTTGCTCCAGCACCAAAATATCTTCTAGCAAGGTGCCCAAAACTGGACACAGGATTTGAGGGGTGGCCACACCAGTGCCAAGTACAGGGGGACAATCCCTGCCCTGGTCCTGCTGGCCACACTATAGGTGATACAGGCCAGGACGCCATTGGCTTTCTTGGCCACCTGGGCACACACTGGCTCATGTTCAGCCACTGTCAAACAGCACTCCAAGGCTGTTTTCCATAAGGCTTCCAGACACTCTTCCTTTAATCTGTAGTACTGCCCGGGGTTGTTGTGACACAATTGCAGCACTTGGCCTTGTTGAACCTCATACCATTGGCCTCAGCATGTCCATCCAGCCTCCCAGGATCCCTCTGGGTCCATTTTTACCCACCAGCAGATCAACACTCCTGACAAGCTTGGTGTCATCTGAACTTACTGAGGGTGCACTCGATCCCCTTGTCCAGATCATTGACCAAGATATTAAACACAACTGGCTCCAATACCAAGCCCTAGGTCACTCCACTAATGACCAGCGAACAGCTAGATGTACCTTCATTCCCCACCACTATCTCGGCATGGCCATCCAGCCAGTTTTTAACCCAGCAAACAGTGCAGATGTCCAAGACATGCGAAGCCAGTTTCTCGAGGAGAATATTGTGTGAGATAAAGTATGAAAAGCTTTACTGAAGGCCAGTAGACAACATACACAGCCTTCCCTTCATCCACTAGGCAAGTCACCTGGTCATAAAAGGAGATCATGTTGGTCAAGCACAACCTGCCTTTCCTAAACTCTTGCTGGCTGGGCTTGATCCCCTGGTTGTTCCTGTTATACAAGTATAAATTATAAATGATAACTTTTAACTGTTGCCATTGATGACTTGTATCGGTATTGTTCAGTTTAATAGTTTCACAAATGAGTCATAAAAAAGAGGGAATTGCCCAATGATGACACTTGATGACTGTATTAATATATAGAGTACTAAATATGAGGCATGAGCTGCCGAAGAGGCTTAAGCAACTGACAAAAAAACCTAAGAAATTAAATACAACATATGTAAATGTAAAATGGCACATATGGTAGAAACAAACAAACAAGAAAGTAACTAATACCACCCTAAACTTCTCAGTGAAAATATGAGCTCACTGCTCAGTAGTCATCAAGAGTGCAGACTGAACAAGAATTATGAGGAAAGGAACACTGAACAAAATATACAACTTAAAAAAGTTATGCCATTCACCCTTCCGAATTAATGTTCAATTTCCATCTCAGCCTTTTCTAAAAGAGTGCAATTGGCCTCAGAAAGGTACAGAGAATGGTGGCAAAGATACACAATGAGGTGGACGGCTTTTTAACAAGAAACAAGTATGTAGAACAGGACTTCAAAAGACCACCTATCAGGGAAGGAAGCTCTGCAGGTTAGAAGTTACATGAAACTCTGAAAATTAAGGTGGAAAATGTACTCTGCCTAATAAAAAAAAAAACTCTTCCATACATTCCAAAAGCTAGTGGCATGTATTTCACAGGAGAATCTACCAGATGAAGAATCTAGAAACCTACTGAAACTACGAGGAAGATGCCTTAAATTACCAAGAATCATGGAAAGTGCTGCATAGCCAAGCCCTGCTGGCTTGGGTGAAGAACACCAAGGAATATCTGCATTTTTCATTATAATACATGTAGCTATGTCAATGCAGCTACAAGCTCTGGTGCACAACAAATACCTCTACAATTCAAGGGCCAGTAATTGGGTGCCCTCTAGTTCATGTCTTCTTCTATGTAAAAAGGCTGAGAGAGTCCGGATTGCTCAGCCTGGATAAGACAAGGCTTCAGGGTGAACTTATTGTGGCTTTTAGATATCTAAGGGGGCATACAAGAAAGCTGGGGGACTTTTTACAAGGGTGTGTAGTGACAGGACAAGGGGGAATGGCTTTAAACTAAGAGTAGGTTTAAATCAAATATTAGCAAGTTTACTGTGAGGGTGGTGAGGCGCTGGAAGATATTGTTCGGAGAAGTTGCGGATGCCCCACCCCTGTAAGTGGCCAGGGTCACTTTACGTGACTTTGAACAACCTGGTGTAGTGAAAGGTGACCCTGCCCATGGAAGGGGGGTTAGAATTTGATAATCTTCAAGGTCCTTTCCAAACAAAACCATTCTGATTCTATGAAAAAAAGAAGTGTTCTTACAAAGTCACCTATTAGATGAGGAAACTGACCTACAGACAGTGAAAAGGTCAGTGGATATTCTCAAGAGGTGATAGCAAAAACTTGGCTTTTCCTTATGTACTTTCCCAGATAATGTTACTGGATATTGTCTTCATTGTTTTTTAAAGTCAGGTGCCACTTTGTTCATACCAAAACCTCACAGCCCTTAGTAGAAAAGAAGTAGGATGCTAAGGGAAAAGGAAGCAAAAGAAATTAAATTATTAAGAGAACCACTAATAAAATGAATGGAAGATGCGTAAGAGAGTAAAGGAAGAAGAGTCTGGGTTCTTATTCTGTTGACTTGATATGAGATATGAATGTCATCCCTTTTCTAGATCCAAGGACTGGTATCTTCCAGAAAATTTTTAATTTCCAAGAGCACATTTGCTAAAATAAAATGAAACCAAAATGACCTTTCTTTAGAGTTTGTTAGTGAAGCAATTCCTTCTTATGTGCAACATTCCCCAGACCTTGAATTCATGTCTGTCTCATGTATTTGTTTTAAGTAAGAGGTGAATGACTAATCCAGGGAAAGGACTACACAATCAAGCAGTATGCACTGTCTTCCAAGATGAAGCAAAGGGTTTTAGTTGAAAAAATATTACTGGTTCAAAAGAATAGGAAAGCTGGAAGCTTGAAGGTTTTAAAGCTATTTTTAAAAGATCAGAACTCCCAGTAAGGTTAGAAAAAATGCTATTTTGTTTTCAAAACAAAAATAATAAAGTTTCATTATGTAACTGCTTTTATTTTTCAGAAAACACTCCAGAAACAATGTTCCCGTTACCCACTACAACAGCCTTTCCCAACCAAGGAAAAGTAATGAGTTAATTTGCTCATTGATGTTTTTCTTCATTTCCTTCATGACATTTCTAACTTGTTTGTTCTTTTTTCTGTTCAGTGTTTTTAATATTTAGGAGACTAAAAAAACTTGCAATGTGCTGTGTATTAGTATTACCTGAGTGGATGTATACAGGACCCTTCTTAGATAACTACTTGGGTATCTTCTTCCCCTTCTCCCGTGCTATATAGCAGTGCTGTTGCTCTGTGTCACTGCTCTGTTAGGTTGAGGCAAATGCCTTTGGATTTAACAACAATATACTTTATCATGACAAAAAAATACCTCACAAGAAAAGATTTCCACATTCTTCTTCCAAAGAACACAAGCACAACTGCAATAATAATTTACTGTGCAGTCTAAGATACAACCAGCAATTCTGTCTTCAGAATAGGGTTTAAGAGGAATGCAGAAAATACAGCAGGGGGTGCATTCTCTGAATTACAAATGAAGAACATATCAAACAACTGCTCATTAAGCAAATACTGCCAATTCCATGAATCAGATGAGGCAGGATGTCACGGAAAAAAACCACAGCATGTAATTAGACAATTAAATGATGATATAGGCACACAAACAAGAAGACCAAATTAAAGTATTGCTGGGGAGTGCCTCGTTATGTTTTGTTGGGTTTTTTGTATCTTTCAATCCAAACAGAGTTGTCTAAAGATAGATGTGCTTATTGTTTTTAGTACACTATAATCTTTGCATGACTTTTTATTAAACAGCATTTACAAATTAGCTCAATTACACTAGAGAAAAATACAGATAAAAACATGTTTACCAAAAGTAGCTTCAGCAACCAAGAATTTCTTGCATTAATCAGAGCTCTAAGCACCAACCAACTGAACCTGTGGGTGGGACTGAACATAGTTATGTAATGCCATGCTGCACGCTGTAGGTTATCTGAGAGACCTGTGACATAAACCTAGAGGGAAACCATGTCCTTCTGGTGTTGCAGCACATTTTAGGTCCCCCATAACAACCTATGTACTTATGTTTAAACAATAAAATCCAGTATTGCCTGTACAAAGCTAAATCCAGCTAAATTCATCTTTCTGCTTAAAATAACATCAGGAAGGCACAGTGCTCATCCGTACATACCGTAGCACCTGAAATTTAATTCTGCTGATGAACTGTCTTTCCTTATGGCAAACTCACGACCATTAGTCCCTACTCTATATGTCTTCTGTGTAAGAGGTGCCATATGTAACAAGCACTGTCCTGGAAAGGAACAATGCTTAATGTTCACTGAATAAAATAACTTTCTCATAAAACCTGATAAAATCATTGCAGGCAAGGAAAAGCAAACCAGCTGTCAAGTAGAAATAGACTGCAAGTATTTTTTATTTTGAAAATTTAATTTTCATCTAAGGACCTTGCCTACAGTTCATTTTTTACAGAGCCAGTACAGAGTGACTGGAAATTCTGTTTCTGGTTATTTGCTTCTCTTGGATTAATAGGTAAGAGCTCAACATCTGTAACCAGAACCAAGCATTTAAGAAAAGGACCGGCAGCATATCCATCTGGTTTTATATCTGAATCTACCTCCAGCTTAAAATTCCTAAGTGACAATAAGTAATCCATAAACTACTGTCTCTACAGAGAAGAAACTAAAACTAAAACAAAAACATGAGAACAATAATACTTCTAAAATTTGCATTCAGACCTGAGAATCAAAGTTGTCATCAATATCAGGGCAAAACCTTATTAATATTAATAACAATCTATTTCTATAGTTTTCTGAATAATGGCTGTTTTGGCATTCACTAGAGATATCACCATTATAGACAGATATATGATCTACTCCAAACTCAGTATTAACTGCATCTTTAAATGTTTGACAAGTATTCCATGGAAAGCCACAGTTCTGAGTTGATATTCTTTCAGGAAACCTGTGTCACTGTGTCATGAAAGCATTCTGAAATTTCTGTAATGTAACCTCTTGGAGAAGAAGACAGTGTCTTCAGAAAACATCCAGATGATCTTCACTATTAAGAAATTTCCCAAACTGTCATATAAGTTTGTCTTTTGTGCCACAGCCACTGGATAAGGCCTCTCGTATTATTAGTTCAGTGACTTTATTCTTTGAATCAGCACAGCAGGCAGTCTTGATCCCCTGCAACACTGTAATCTTCTTCCCCTAGTGCCTGCAGGATGTCATCCACAATATTTGACTTTGGTTTTATTGCTAGAGCATGCACTGCTCTTTGCTTTCTGCTTTACATATCTATTCGCAATCTCTCAGGAATGCTGAATACTTCTAGTTTGAGACTGAACTGACAATTTTTCCATAATCCTTTGCAACCACCTCTGCTTCCAAAGACACAGAAGTGCATGAATGCAGACAGCAGAGAGGATTTAAATCTAAGGCAGGGTTCAGGACAGAAACTGAACTCCTTCCCTTTAACTGAATTATTGCATTTTCCCACGCCAAGCCAAACAGACCACAAACTATTTCTCCGAAAGCTTGCTAGCTCAGTGTCACTAAATATATCCAGATTACATAGCTCTTTCATGGTTTATGCACACACATGTGTTCAGATTAAAGCCTTGGTGATCAGAAATCTGTAATATTACACTGAACTTTTTTTTTTTTTTTTGTTAAGGAAATGCAAGATATGTTGACCTAATTCTATTCTACACTGTTTTTCTAACTATATATGATTTCAAAGTGAATACATTGCCCATTTTCAGCGAAAAAATTAATTTTGAATCACAGCCGGTTCATTCAGAATACTCAAAATAACAACTTGTAAGGACCAGTGTTATCCTTATTTGATGTCATACACAGCTTGGAGTAATATGAAGTCAAATTTATGGAGTGTTACTTTTCCTTCATTGTTAGTCATTACGAAGTCTTGAGTTTAAACAATGCCCCTCCCCTCCCCTCCCCTCCCCCACCCCCCCAGTATGAATAATCTCCAAGGCTTTCAAAGTCAGACAATTTTTTTATGTTGATTTCTGTCATATGGATGATACAGTTAGTCTGAAGTAGCAAAATTATCATTTTGGTCCTCAGGCAAAGGAACTCCTGCAATCTCTTCCTAGCTACTAATTCATATAGTTCCTCTGATTGGTAAAAAATGAGAGTATGTTATATCATGGGGGTCCTCATTTACTCTACAGGCAACTTAAAACAGAACTGAACATTCAATAGCCACTAAAGCCATTTCAGTTTTAAAATGTAAGTGCCCAAGGTTTAACTAAAACTTTTTTTTCAATGTCTAATGTCCCTCCTCAAAGTCTGACAGGGCAGGAACTTGGACAAATGTGTTTGAACTACCCCATTTTCAAATACTTTCATATTATCCATAAAATTTATTACAGCATAACAGCCTTCTGTAACCACATATGCTCCAACAGATATAACTTGCTCCACTCTTCATGTTTTTAACACAAAAGCAGTGAAAACACATCTCCTTTGTTAGGATTAAAGGTCAGAGATGTTATATGCTATCAAGCTAAGGAACTTTTAAATTTTTCTATCCAGCCTGTATGTGAGTACATAATATAAAGCAAAAATATTACATTGGCCAGGGGTACATGACTAGCTCATCTAACCTGTCTCCACTGTCTTCAACTGCCTCCCCTTCCAGTTTATATCCCTTTTCTATTCGCAGACAGTTTAGATCACAGACAGTTCATGATCACATGATTTTAAGTTTCCCTATGATGAATGTAGGTTTTAGACACTAAGCCCACTTAGGCATACTCTATTTTAGTCTGAACATTTCTTAGCTCGGCATAAATTTGTATACCAGATGTCGCCTTGTAATTAACACATAGGGATTTCGGAGCTGTAGATTTTTCTGGTTACAAACTTTCTATCAAACCGACATCTGTGATTTATGCTTCCAACTTCCTTTCAATGCATTTACATAATCTGTTCAATCTAAGGAGAGACCATAAACTCTCCATACATATTTAGAAATAGATTCCACAGAAAGAGTTAAAACCAAATCAAAGAATGGTTTAAGCTTCTCTTTTACAGTGGCAGTTACTGTAAAGCACCTATAATCACATTTTATCAGAACAAAAATATATTTTATAGACATAGAATCATATAATCCTTTACCTTGAAAAGGACCCTTAAAACCAACATATCCAACTGAAATCTAAGTCTGCCAAGTCGAGCACTAAATGATGTCCCTAATTTGACATCTACACATTTTTTAAATTCCAGGGATCCTGACTTAACTACTGCAGTGGGCAGTTTGTTCCAATGCTTGATAACACTTTCAGTGAAGAAATTTTTCATTATATGCAATCTGAACCTCCCCTGGTGCAACTTGAGGCTGTGTCCTTTTCTCTTATTTCTTGCTAACTGGGAGAAGAGACTGAGCCTGACCTTGCTACAGCTTCCTTTCAGGTAGTTGTAGAAGGATCACCTTGAGCCTTCTTTTCTCCAGGCTAAACACCCCCAGCTCCTCAGCTGCTCCTCACAGAACTTGTGTTCCAGACCCTTCATCAGCTTTGTTGCCCTTCTCTGGTCTTGCTCCAGCACTTTCAGGTCTTTTGTGTAACAAAGGGCCCAAAACTGAACACACAACTTGAGGTGTGGCCTCACCAGTGCTGAGTACAGGGCAACAATCCCTGCCCTGTTCCCGCTGGCCACACTATAGGTGATACAGGCCAGGATGCCATTGGCCTTCTTGCTGCTGGCTCATGTTCAGCCACTGTTGACCAGCATTCCCAGGTCTTTTTTTGTTGGGCAGCTTTTCAGCCACTCTTCTCCCAGCCTGTATTACCGCCTGTGGTTGTTGCAACCCAAGTGCAGGACCAAGCCCTTAGTGTTGTCAAACTCCATCCCACTGGCCTCGGCTCATTGATCTGACCTCTCAGAATCCCTCTTCAAAACCTTCCTACCCCACAGCACACAAACACTCCCATCCAGCCCGGGGTCATCTGCAAACTGAATGAGGCAGCACTCAATTGCATTGCCCAGATCACTGATAAACAGATTAAATAGAATCAGGTCCCAAAATTGAACGCTAGGGCAAATTTCGTTTCCTGCCAATGGTGAAGGAGAAAAAACAAGTTACTGTTGTCTCAGAAAATACTGCATATGGAAAAAGAGGTCAGAACTTAAATTTATAACCTTCTTCTGACACTTGTTGCTTCTTATTTTGAATTCACCCATTTTGTTTAGAAGCATTTCAGGAAGTAGGCTCCATTTCAAGAAGACTGGTAAACCAGAGCACACTTGGGCATGGATCTGCAAGGATGAACTTGATACTGACCCCAGTGGTTCTGTCCTCTAGCCAACACAACTGTGGCGGGCATATGGGTAATAACATTGTTTCTCTCCCCCAGACACCTGCCAGGGCCATCCAGTAAATTAAACTGATCATAGTTCTGAAAGAACTCAGGAAGTAGAGAAGAGCAGCAATCGCTCGGGAAATTAAGACAGCCTGAGGGTTTCTCTTTTCTCTCCTTCTCCTTCTTTCTCTCCCAGTAAAAGCAGGAACAGCAGACTGCCCTTGCAGTCTAATTCAAATTTTCTTACACTCCCCAAATCTCTGCTAACTCTACTTTCTGTCCTGTACTCAACTGATTACATCTAAACAGTAAAAACACATTTGGTCAAGTACATTAAAGCATGTTTTATGGTATTAGGGTTCATTCTATCTGGTGAACACTTCCATTGAGGGCAGAACCTCCAATGACTACTAAGAAGATAACTTCACATCTTAGCTGTATTCTATCTCCAATATCTTAGATCTGTTCTTTGTATGTCTTAGAAAAGAATTAAATGTTAGGAGAGCACAACTACATTAATGGGGGTTGCACATTATTGAAAATTAAGATTGCTAAAGGCAATAAGAGAAAATTTGAATGTTATAATGAAGAGTGTGCATACATGGCTATCAAATATTATTGGAAATTAATACTTTCACAACCATAAGCAGGCTGTCTTTAAATAAAATAAAATAAAATGAAATCACCAATTTTAAAAACCACACAGAAAAAAAAACGGGGGGAAAAAAGAATATTGAAGATACTTTTATGTTCTGCTCCAAGCTCAACAATTCAATTAAAAAAACCAACCAAACAAATAAACAACTGAATCACTAGCACAAGAAAGATGAAAAACAGCAAACAACATTATTTTTCATTCTGAACACCACCATAAAATTACTCTCCAATATTTCTTTTCAAAATATACTTTCATTAAAGTTTCCCTGCTGAAAGAATATTTTACTCTCAGCATTACTTATTCACCTAAAAACCTCATACCCACAAGTTATTTTCTAACTTTTCTGGAAAACCTGCACAGCAAACTCTTAAAAAACAAACAAACAAACAAACCAGACACAACCCAACCAAACAACCAAAAAGACAACAATAATAACTACAAAAAAACAGAATAAAGAAAAACCAGAATAATTATTTTTCTAATTACTTTGTTAATTAATTTTGTATCTAGCAGTTTCACCAGGAAAAAACCCCAAAAAGTGCATATATATGTTCACACACAATATTTTATTAAAAATGTATATGTATTTGTCCTATTCAAACATCCACTGAGTTTTTCTTTTTTTTAACACCAGAGGTCAATATTTATTTATATTTGTAATAGCAAATTGCTATCCTAATGTAGTGATAGGTGAACTGAAAACCAGATTTATATTTCTGGATAACCTTAATTCACAGGGAGTATTCTGACTAATACCATAAAGGAAAAATCATTCATCTGAAGAGGAGTAATTTCTAATATCAAAATTAAAAATTACTTGCTACAGCTAAAATCCGATACCTTTAAGAAAGACTGATTACACAGATATTAATTAATATACACTTTTATTCACTAGAAGCGAGAGGGTGAGAAGCTAGAGACTGATACAGTCTCCTTAGAAAAATCTCATGGCAGATCAGGACCCTTGTGGTTATAGCCACCACCTTGAACAGAGCCATTAAGAAAACTGGTTACAGAGTCAGAACACAGTGTTAACTCGATGAATTGAAAGTGAGATGTTTAATGGGAGAGAGAAGCAGGATCTTTGGGATCTGTGTGTCCAGTGGAAGTATACTGACAACCCACCAGAACCTTCTCTCCATAAGACCAGAGCAAGGAAGGGTTGTAGGGCCAGAACTTGAGATATGCCAATTAAAAAAAATTAAAAATTCTGTAATTCAGAACCTGCTGTGCATAGTTTTTCTTGACTTAACACTGTCTAGTGAAGTCTCTGGTCAAAGTAACAGTTTAAGACCTGTTTTTTTGACTGTTAGGCTTGTTTTGGACTTGACAGGGTTTGGTTTACAGCTGGACTCAGTATCTTGAGTCTTTTCCAACCTAAATGATGCTATGATTGTATGATTTTACGTTACAATCGATATGGATTCAAAGCATACTAAGATTCAGCAAGCAGTATAGACTGGTAACTATCCTAGGTCCATTAGTTAATAATTAAGCTTTTTTAACAATAGTTGCAAATTAAAGGACTGTTTGAAAGCATGCTTATGACCTCAGTTATTGGAATGTGGAGTGTTGCCTTGCTACATACACAGCATTCCTAATACGGGAATACATACATTCATTCCTAATTTAGGCTACCCAGTTAAGCTTGACTGCATTGCTGCAATTATGTACAACTGCTTTGTGAACTTAATTTTATCTTCTTTGGGATTGTTGAAGATAACATTGTGCAATGTCTGATTTTTCCAAAATGAAATAGTTGACTATTACAAATGAAGAAAAAATAAAGTGCATAAACCATGGAAATATGTGCTTCAATACTTTTTTTAATGCAGAATAAATAGCTAAGCAATACAGTACAACGTGTTATTTATTCTACTAAAACAGAAGGGGGAGGGGTGGGCAAGAGGATACCACCTTACATCAGTATGAAAAATGTTTTCTTGAAGTGAAATAAATGATGAAAATAAAAGCAGTGTGTGAAGTTGAAAGTGAAGGGGAAAAAAATTACATGGTTGTTTAAATCTCTTTCAACAAACATTTACATAATTACCTCTTTTCCCAATTAAAGCAAATAGTACAGCATAAAGACAGCTTAAATATCCAAAATATCTAAATTTCAAAATAGGCATAGTGTACTTATAAAACAAAAATAGCATGGATTTCATGAATTCTAACTTTAGCTCTCATCAGATATCAGAAATGCAAGTTATTAATGAAATGTTACTGAACTGACACTAAAATTAAGGAAGAAAAAAAATGCAACACCAACAAATAACAAAAAACAAAATTAAAAAAAATAGGAAAAGTCACCTTTATTCATTTAAATAAGTCTTGGGTAGCACTGTACCCCTGCTTCTGGAGTATTATACAGGCTTGTATAGACAACTCTACTGCCTAGAATTCTACAAGACCATGACTGTGAAGAAGAGGAGACACAAGTGAGGAAAAGTCAGCCCAACTGCTTATTGGAGAGGCTCATTTGGGTGGCAAGGTGGTGAGGGTTGACGGACATCACACATTTCAGATATTCAACCTTTAGCTGCAACATTCTTCATTTGTATTTTATCTGCTTCTAGGAACTGTGCAGGACTCTTGTCTTCGGTGTTTATTGCATTGGCTCCAGTTGCATGGGATAAAAAGCAGTATGGTCAGCAGTACTTAACACAGTTAAAGTGAACCAGCTTGTTCTGATTTTGAAGGTGCTAAATGTGTTTGGGGAGGCATCCTTATAAATACGTGACAAAACTGTTTGCCCACTTTCAGATATCTCTAATCTCCACATTTCTATGCCATACCACCTGCAGACCTGGAAAATCCTCCCACACTGAAATCCATGTGGCTGAAGCTTTAGACATGGACATTTTGCCTTTACTTTTCAGAAACTTATGTAGCTTGGAGAGCATTGGAGATCATTAATGAAAACAGCATCGTTTACTGCTACAACTGCCATCAAGAAAGGCTATACATCAGATTACTCACATCTGTCTTAGCAGTGAAAATATTACAGGAAGGATTAGCTCTGAGTTTGCTTCTGAAAAAACACAGCTATGTGATCGTTGAAGTAAGAAGGCTTATTGTTTTGCCGGGGGAGGGCACTGTAATCCAGAGGGGGAAAAAAAGAAGGAAAAAAAAAAGCATTTATGTCATGTTTTCACTAAATAACAAACCTTAAGGATCCAGCTATGACACAAGCACTAGAGTGCACTTGTACATACAAAAGATACGAATAGGTACTCACAGAGCTCCTATACAGCCCTGAGTCCCTCACCAGAGCTGTGAATCCACAACTTAAAGGAAAAAGAGTTGAGTAAATAAGGGCTGAATTAGACTTCAAAAAAAAGGATTCCTCCAAAGTAAGGTTTCTGATATGACAGAAACTGGTTTGGTACAATCACGTGTAATTTTGCAGGGGCTACACAAGTAGTACCAACAACTATCTGGTGTTTGAAAAGGCCAAAAAGAGTATGTTTGCAACTTTTAAAAATTTTTTTATTAATTTAGCTAATATTGTATGGATAGATAAAAGAGGTTATAAGAAAGGTGAAGGTAGGCTGCTTACCAGGGCCTGTAGTGACAGGACAAGGGGCAAAAGTTTTATATGGAAAGACCGTAAGTTTAGGTTGGACACAAGGAAGAAATTTTTTTTCTGTGAGTGAGATGAGATCATGGAAGAGGCTGCCCAGAGAAGCTGGGTGCCCCACCCCTAGAAGTGTTAAAGACCAGATTGGATGGGGTTGGTACTAAATGATCTTTAAAAGTCCCTTCCAACCAAAATAATTCTATGATTCTGTGATATAGATTCTCTATCTATATGTGGCTGTAGAATATTTAGGACTGAAAAAAACTCTTGAACTTGTGTAGGTATGTAAGGCTGATTGATTACTTAAGCAGACAGGCATATTCCATGCAGTAAATCTGCATAATATGTTTTTCTCAGATAATAGCCTGAGTGCATGAGGATCCAAAATGATAGAGAGCTGCCTTATATGTGGAGAAAAATAGGTAAAAAATGCATCTTCTGAGAGCAGCACTTTGTAATGTTGGGATGCAGCGGCTCGCAATTGCCTTTTCAAGTTTCACAGAATTTACTACTTAGTCAATGACCAAAGGTAAAGTTATTTTACTCTGTAAACTAAATGTCAGCACAAACCAAAAATTTATAGGGGATAAATGTGGAAATCAGGAAGATGAAAATTAGCTCAACCACCATGGTGTTATTCAGACAATCCATCAATTGAGATAGATCCTATAGGGCCACTCAGTTCCTACAATGAAGAAACCATTTCAAGTGGTAGTAGGCAGTAAGAGATAACCAAAAATTTTATCTTAAATACTGTTTTGATCACATCTGTGAGTGTTTGTCACAGAAAGGAATGTGTGAAATAAAAGTAATGCTTATAACTGAAACAACTATTTACAAGAGGGCATAAATTAATTGCTTGCAAGTTCCCTGAAAAAGCAAGGTACAGTCTAGTGACCATGTATCACAAGGTGAAATCAACTTACATGACTGCTGCCATGCATATGTCTCTGGTCTGTGGACTGACACCAAACCAAATTATGATTAGGAAACCGGTGTATGTTTATCTGGTAATTTATTGTGAATAGACACATCTGTTTCATTAAACCACACAGGAGTAGCAAAGATTCTTTTTTTGTAGTACTCTGGAGATAAAGCAGAACAATTCTCATGCAATTAAGTGATTTTCTCAGCAGTTTGCAGATCTATAGTCAACTGACAATTTTTATAGGAATGCCTGATGAGTTAAAAAGTCATATTTTCCAAATGAGGGACCTTTGAGGGACCTCTTCATTCTTAAAATTACCCTTTTATACCAGGACATGCTTTTCTGGGGTTTACATAAAACTTTTAATTGTCCATGCTCAAAATGAAGTACTTTAATTAAATAAGTAGATGCAAAACCCACAAGAAACACAGTTCTACGTGAGCCTTCTCAGAATTCTGAATTTTTATCCAATGCATTTGGAATTCTATTGCTGCTTCTATTCCAATATCACATCTAGCTCTGTACTCCTTATTAGATTGTGCTTTAAAGTAGAACACACATTCTGTCCTTCCATTACAATGTCCAATTAATGAATATGAAATTCAAAAGTATATCTTAGTTGCTAATCCTTTTGAATTGTCTGGACTGTTTTTCTTACTTTTACTTTTGAAAGTATTGAAGTTTGTATTTCATGTATATTCTAAATGTCTTCCCACTTTAGTAGCTCAATCATTCATTCACCGAAAATCTTACGGATAACCAGCACAAAACTGATGGGTTTTTTTCCACACAAGTGCAGCATGTAAGAACCAAAATAAATAAAAAATTTCAAACTTCCTTCTACTCCAACTGAAAGGTAAAGCTTTTTTTTTGAAGATCCAAAATGCAGTGTGCAGTCCCAAGCACCCACACAGCCTGGGCAGTGACTGGTTAGTAACACCTCTGCAGACACTACGGGACACAGGTGGCAACGAGGCAGCAGATAGACAGCAGTGGAGCCTCCCATGTCCACAGCTACGCAAGCAGAGCGAAACCAGAAAATCCAGAGACAGATCCTGCTCCCATACCTGAGAACCATGTGATGTTCTGCCCAAACTGGGACTGTCCCGTGTGGCACAGACACTGATACCCTGGTGTGAGTTGCATGTCGACAGCCAAGGTGACTGGGAACTGGAGCAAGAGGCTGTAGGAACTTGGTCTGTTCAGCCTGGGAAGGGATGGCTTTGAAGGGTCTTACTGACATCTACAGATACTTGATAGAAAAGAAATATGGAGGCAGACTCTTCTCAGATGTTCACAGTAGAGGACGGCAGGCAAAAATTACAAGTAGAAATAAACCACTTTTGATTAAAGTTATAAATACTTTCTCATGGTGAAGGTGGTAAGGCTCCCCAAAGAGGTTATAAGAACTCTGTACCTGAAGATACTAAAACCTTACCAGACAATGCCATAAGAAACCCAGTCTCACAGAGATACTTTGGCCTAGATGAATTTCAGAGGTCATTACCAACGTAAATTATTCTATGATTCTATTATATGTATTTTTTGCATATATTTTTTAGCATTAAAAGAAAAGGTTTTATGTTCCTTACTGTACAAGCTCTTCTAAGAAAACACATTGAAAGCTGCCAAATAAAAAACTAGGTGAACTCTGGTCCCAGGCAGACCATTGGGGTCCCAGGGACCTTTGGTACTACCATGGTACTAGTGAAACATCCTTTGAAAATCTTTTCTTTCTACCAAAATAAAAGAGAGTTAGTTATAGCCCATACACAGACACATACACGATGGGAGATGTTCAATTTTTATGTGTTTAATTGTGAAAATGGTGAATTTTTCAAAGCAATATTACTATATTCAGCAATATAGTAGATTATATTTCTTGAGTCAAAAAAATATCAGTGTAACCATAGAAACAGTGGTTTATTCTTCAATCAGTTTAAAAACAGGTGCTATGAAGGACATGTTAACTTAGCCAGGAGACCAGGATTGTCTCTACATTGTCTATGGTTGTCTAATATTAGTAATGAAAAATCAAAACCATGGCATTTATAAAGAAATAGTCTACATTTTAGACTAGTATTTATACTCTCCACAGTGTTAACTGAGATTTCCAGCTACAGTAAAGTAACTGCAAGTCCTGTCGCTATCCAGAAGAAAACACTTAGCAATTGAGTTCAAGTTAAAGAAGACCACAAGTGATATCATAATCTAATTTTCCATTTTACTGTACTCTTTTACACCTGCTGAATTGGCTAAGAATGATTCTCCACCAAATCAATATGGCAATGTTTTACATCTGCGTTGCATGAGATTTCAGAGAACAGAGATGCAAAGAAGCTTTTGGGACAATATGAAGAGTTGTATGATGTAGGCAAAGATAGCCTAGTTAAATAAAATGAGAGGTAATGGTCGTAAAGACAAAAATACATAATAAAAAAGTGACTAACTGAAATTTCATACATCCATAGTATAGTAGTTTATACAGACAAAATTTGAATTTATACTTTTAAATGCTTTAATTTGTGTTCTTAAATTATATCACATCACCTACAAGATATTTTTTAGTAAATAATCCCTCCTAGTGAGAAATGTCTGCTCTACAGATCATAAACAATTAGTGAAATCTAATGTAGTTTGTCAAAAGCTCACCTTGATGTAAACAAAGAGAAAATATTTGTGTTACTTAATTTAATATAGATAGAATTAGCAATTTAAATATTATATACAAGATATAAAATTGTATTCATAGGACCATGTAATCGTTTGGGTAGGAAACAGCCTTTAATGGTCATCAAGTCCAACCCACTGCCATAGATTAGGACGTCCTCAATAGTATTCCTGACTGAACGAGTCATTACAACCAAGCAACTGTATCAACTCTCACAGATCATGCAGTAATTGTGACAATTTACCACCGCATATTAACAACTGGATTTACTTTGTTAACACCTGCCTTTTTTACTGGGGTTCTCCAGAAAACAAACCTGTTTCCTGCTTGCTGTGATATATTAGGTAACAATGACAAATCAGCTGTCCCATGCAGCACTTAGCCTCTTAGCTCAGCAACTCTGTGACTGCTCCCATCACAACCCTTCTGTTTTCTCAGTCATGCACTGCAGTCATAATGAAGTCATCCATCCTCCTGACAACAAAGACCTTAACCCTTTGATACAAATGTCAACTGCAGAATCTTTAAATCCAGGAAAAGTAGAGTTACTAAGAAAAACAGTTAATGCTACAAAAGACTTTTTTCTTGTTCAGGTAGATTGTCGCACAAACACCTCCACATACGTACAAACACTTGTCTATTTATAATTACTCTTTTATAGAGAGCATCTGATGACACTACCTAACAAAGCTATTGTCCTTTTTTTTCTTTTTTTCTTTTATAATGTGTAGGTCAGGGATGGCTGCACTGTTGAAAGGAAGTAAAACTTTGACTTCATGAGGTCATCATAGAAGGGCTACAGCAATACTTTTAGTTATGCTTCTAACTATACACAGTGTAATACCTAAGAAATAGGGTGGCAAAATATCAGCATATAAAATGGACAAAAATTCTAAATTTTGTCACGTTTTACTGGGTACCATAAATGCATGCCATGAGTTTGACTCTTTCCCCACCATCACCAACACTTACAAAGCAAACAGACAGTGTAACATCACGGATTCAAGGGGTACTAGAGTTCAGTGGGAGGCATAATATTTGCATATCTGAATTTACATATCTTACATCCAATAATACAGAAACGTTTGTGAAATTTACAGCTGAAGCAAGGTCTGCTGACTTCCCATCCAGTGCTTCAGCTATATGAGCATTGTTTTCCTTGTCTAGTTAATTGCCAACAACTTCCTAACCTCACTGTAAAACAAACAGTTCCGGTTGAATTTATGCCGTCTTCATTTAATCTAAATAATCCACATCCACGCTGAGTATAATGAATCCTACTTTTTTTCATGTACTAGTGTGTTCTTGGAGGATTTTATCACTGTTTTTTATTTCACTTATTATTACCTTGGTCTCCTTAGGGAGAAAGAAGTAGTGTTGTTAATTTCAGTCTCTGGAGACCATCAATTCCTTTATTCCTACATTCCTTATACTTGGGAAGAGACAAATCCCTTGTTAACAAGTTATTTAAGAGTGAAAATATTTAAGTATTATTTCTTTCTAGTTGATAGTAAATACCATTTATTATCAACAAATGCCTATTACCTTTCTAGGCATCCTTTCCATATTAATTAAATCAAAAAGCAAAATCCCCTGCATAGTAACCACCAAAAAGTGTATTCACTACTTTTATCTACTCTTAAAAAAAACCGCATCAGAATTCTGTGCTTGGAAAAGAGGCACACACTCCAGTTGATGTTGTTTTCATAGCACATTAAAATTCTTGGTTATGCTCCCTAAAGACTTTTATTAAGCAAGACCTTCAATGTGCTCAGCAAAAGTTCAGGTTTTGTAACAGCTCTTCTCTTAAGGCCGAGTTCAAAGCAGCCGGTCTTTTGCCTTATTACCAGAAAATGCTGGTCAGGGAGCTTTGAGTTTAGCAATATGTTATCAAAACCAGCCCGGATTAAACCATGGGATATCCCCATAATTACCTTATCTACAATAAACCTAGGCTTAATTGGAGAAATAATCTGTCAGGTTTTCAATTTTTATAACGTAGCTACTCAAGTAACAGGAAAAGATGAACCTATTCTCCACTTTCTCCCTGTTTCCCTTTAACAATGACAACACTTCGTGGCTAAAGATTTCCCACTAAAGCTATAGATACATTTTGAACTGACCAACAAAAGCACATATTTGCAGATGTTCATTATATTCCCATGCGATTTGCTGCTTCCTCATTGTTGTGAGAACCTGATATTATTTTAAATTAATTAAGCTGCTTCTTTCCTTTTCTATTTTTTTTTTAATGCTAAAGTGCTCAGTGACTTGAAAGGTGATCAATAAAATAAGGAATAATCATTTAACGGAACTCCTTGAAGACACTGGCACAATACGGCACGACAGTAAGGCATAAATCCCTGATTAAAAAATCAGAGCTTATGGATAAGCTTTTTAAACTTGGGGTACCCCGACTAAATTGTTTTAAATTGTAGATTAAATGACTCCCTTACTCGGCATTCCACTTACTAACATGACTTTTCAAAGGAAAGGTCAACTACAAGAAAACAAAAAATAAAGTTAATATGTATTTTCTTAATAATTGAAGAAAGTTTTGAGCCTTATGAAGAGAGGTAAAAACACTGTGCCTCCAACAGTGAATTTTGCGGGAATGACCACCACATAAACTTCAAAATTTTATTGTTCTGTTCTAAAATGACAACTCTTAATGTTAAACAGACGTAGCAAAAATCTTCTATCTGTCTTAAGTAGCAAATCCTTATTTTCTTGGTGTAATAAAATGACGTGAATTATAACAATAGTGCAGACTGAAGAAATGAAGCAGCATGAATATAATCAAAACCTCTCTCGGGGCTACTGTCATTATCCATTAAAAGGTAACTGACAACTTCTTCTTAATTTGCTATTAATCTTCCACATTTCCCCCACAATTTAATATGGCAACATTTTATTTAATTAGTATGCTCATTATAATTGTTTGTCATAGTGGTTTGTTTAGTTGATACAAGTTGTCTAACACTGACTGTACAGATGGCAGAGTACCAGTGTCTAGTCTCAGAGGAACTATTTGACCACTGCAGTAAAAGAGCAATAAACAAAATAACAACATTGCAGCCCACTCCAGTTTATGTAGGCAGTCAGCCTTTTATCGCTGTAAAACCTTGAAATGGATGTATGAGCACTGCTGCTATAAACAAAGAGTTGTTTACAGCTTTGGGATGGCAGATACCACTACTGGCCTAGAAGCTTCAGCAGCCTGAATGTCAGAAACTGACTAATGTGGAGAAACATCAGTGGCTGGTTTTATAGAGAATATGTTTTATAAACCTCAAGGGACAATTTATCACAAATTCATCCACTCTGCTGCAGATTGCTGCTTTAATGTTGAATACTGGATTTCAGTCCACACATCAGCTCAAGCGAAGAAGGGAGAGGAATCAAAGGCTGTACTAGCTTCTCTTCACTTCATCATGTTAATTCTGGAATTTCTTCATAGAAAATCTATTTTAAATGCCTATTTTCCCACCTGTAAAAAATAAATATTGTGTGATTTATGTAGAGTTTATTAGAAAAAGAAAAACCTAGTTGCTCTTTTATCCTATATCAATACTATTTATTTGTGTACTGTGAAATCTGCATGTGCAGGCTTCATGTATGCCAGTCTATAAAAATAAACCTCACATTTTATGCTGCTAATAGGCAGGCAAAAATGCAGCTGTACTCCCATATTGAAAAAAGAGTATTTCAAGAGCAGAGAAACAATGCACACACTGACATTTTTATTGCCTGGTTAAATACCTGTGTAAGTAGCCAATAAGTAGTCACCCTTTTCCTCCATCCCCAGACAGTAATGCGATGGGTACATATAATTCTACTTCCTTTACCTTTTCTCTTTGTACAATATATAATATATAATTCTGAATGCAAATGTAAAGTCAGATGTTGAGTGTTGCATAGAAATTCTGAATTTAAATTTGGAACTAAAACCTAGTTACTTTCCACTAATACAAATTTCATGCTAATGTAACTCCACAGAATTACACAAAATCCATACTGACAGAAAATGTGAGATGACAACAGAGATCTAACATTAATGTCAGTTAAGACTTGCTTCCAAAGTAAGATTTTCAAAGGTACTTAAGGCAAGATCAAATAACAAGGCAAGATCCTTTTCTGAAAGGCTTCTGAAAATATTTTACACAAGTCGCAAAATTTCAATAGCATAACTCCCTTCACACTACATACTTTGCTGAAAACACTACATAGATGTTTGCACTTGTAGTTGAGAGATTATTTGTGAACCACTTCCAAGGAAATTTGAGTTTTCAACAATGGTATAGGACAGTAACTCATGTGTAGGCTCACTGTATCAATACTTGCCCAACACTTTTCAAGCCTTTGCCTGTTTCTTAATTTTTGCCTCTCTCAATCTGAAACCTTGACTTTCCCAAGACAGTAAAATTATTTACTCATAATCACTAAGATTGTGGAAATTCTAAATAAAATTTGATCGACTGATTCATATAAATATGTTTTCCATAGTGGAATATTAGATCAACTTTTACAAAATGACCACACAGATTTGTTTATCATATTAGGCATAAAGAGAAATTTTTAAAGGGATACACTTGCAGTCCACTTGTGCACAAGTTTGATATATTTCTCCTGTAAAGAAGATATAACTTGAATTCTTATTGTGGAGTAAGAGAAGCTTTTGAGACAGAATAATTCTGGAGTGAAAACTTTAGTGAGAAATTGAATTATTTCACTCTGTATGCCCAGGAAAGTAGAAAACAGAGAGAACAGTCAATCTAACTAAATTTACTGCTGACAATATTGATGATGAGACAATATACATGATAAAACATATCATAGCACAAGATCATTTAAAACGTAGGTAGGAAGAAAACCAAAACCCCTTTCATGTGATTTTGGCAAACATTGAAATTAAAAGTTCTATAACATAGAATAGGGTATATATTGAAATATTTTTGTGACTTTCATTATAAAGCTTATTCCATGGTCAAAAACAAAAGCTCCAAAATGTGAAGAGTAAGAAACATAAAATAAGTCCCCAAGATAAAGCAAATTTTAATTCAAAATACCATCCAAGAACAGAGTGGAAATGCCATTTTAATGAAAAAGAGATTATATTATAATAACATTTTGGAGTAATTGAGATCTAGCTAAGGACAATGTTAATCTGATATTTAAATTATCAGTGAGTCTATATCTTAATGTATACATACTTGCTAACGGAAAACCAGAAGTACACTATGTCCCAAATTCCACATTCCAATATCTTTAGGGAACCACACCATAAATTACTTCAGGGCTCTTTTGCATTTAAGAACAAGAAATATATTCCCTTGTTCATATTATATTCCCTATACTATAGTTTGAATTAATAATCACCTCATAAGTAAGCTGCATTTTTTAGCTCTTTCATCTATTTTTTTCATTCTAAACAAATCTAACACTAATTGGAAAATTTGAATGATAACCTAGAAAAGGTTGCCTTAGCAATAACAGGACATTCGACACCAGTACGAACTCTCTCATTTTGTGCTGAAGCAGTGCTTAACGTCAGCAAACTATTTTCAAAATTGACATTCCAGGACACTCAAAAAGTTTGAGCTTTTCAGCTAAGTTAGAGCAAAAGGAACACAGATGGACTAGTAGAAATTGCTGCCAAAAAGACACCTGTTTGATTTAATGTCAAATAACCTCTGCACGAGACAACACCTGCAGGAATATACATTCAAGGCACTGTATGGGAATAAGGGCATTTCTGCATTCCTTAAATCCACCTTATCTTTATTTTGGAAATCTGTCACCATGCTCTGTGCCATCCCAGGAAGGAAACTCACAACTCATCTCTTTCTGCTTGCACTGGTCAACCACATACCTCGCTTCTTTCTGCTTGCCCGAATCAAGCACATAACATATCTAAAACCCTGGGAATGCTTTTCTGACTTCAAGGGCAAAGGAATGGACAGCTCCTGAAAAGGCTTTTTCAGCTTCAGACAGGCTCAGAAGTGAGACATTCTCCCAGTTGTTTTCTCACTGTTCAAGCAAAAATGTTCATAAGAATGAGAAACAGTGAATAATGATGCATCCTGGAGAGATGTATTTCTGCTGATGAACCACCTCACACAACGTAAAATGACAAAGAAGATTTTTGCTCACAATTTTCACTTCAGTGGAATGAGGATGTTCTGCCTACAACTGAAAACAGTCTGGCCTACCACCAGCTGTATATATCTCTCTATGTTCTTAAACATAATTCATGTATGTACTAGACCTACATTTTTTGTCCCTCAAAACATGTTTATATGAGCCAAGACTTCGACAGATAAATACTGCATATTTATCCCAATTATTTTCCTCTTCTTCATCTGACCAAGTCTCATGTGAATTGGCTACTGCATTTCACTAGAAAATGATCTGTGAAGCACTATTATGCAAGGATTTTCTTCATAATATGTTTTATTTTCCAAAAAAAGAAGTACCGGGACCAGTTACGCCAGAGCCTAAATATCAACGCTAAAGGCTTGTGAAGTCCCATTATCCACTCTCCCACGTTACACTTTTGTCATCTAAAACAGGACAAGGAGATAGTTTTTACTGTCTGAACAACTGAAAAGCTAGGAAAAATGAAAGTCTGGATGTTCCCCAAGGCACATTACCCAACTTAAATGGGAACAACAACCAAGGTCCTACCCAGGTTTTGAAGTTAGAGGTCAGAAGACTATCTCAGGGTATTTAGCTAGTAAAGTCATGGTACCTTCATTTACTTTGTTGTCTGACTCCCATGTCAGTTACATCTGGGATAAGAAGAAATTTTATTCAGAAGCAAATACAAGCAACTCAAATTCCAGAATTTTCAAATGTGACAGGCTCTTAACTAGCTATTTCAAGACGACTTAGATTTACAGGTATTTTACACAGAAAGGGTTCATAGCCTTTGATGCATGCATATATACTGTTGGATATCTTGTTGGCTACTACCTCTTTAGCCAGCCTCCTCTGACATAACAACCTTAAAGCATGTATTTCATCCCTCTTTTGTTCTCCACTTTTGTTTTTGTGGCCATGACAGACAAACTCAATTCTGATTTACCAAAAGTTTTCCATCTTTAATTTGCTATTTATTCTTCTCTAGGGCAATTAGATTGCATTCTTTTAACTCAGCTCAAGGTTTCCTTTTCATCCATAAACCAGACTAAGAGATTTGCCAATGTCATGTTCCGCCTCAAGTTTCTCATTTTCCTCTGTATGTGCATTCTCAGATATTTTAATTTCCCAGAAAGTCAGCACTGCTTTTTTTTCTGAGTCTAGCTGTCAAGACTTGGCATTCATTCTTTTTTGTCTTTTTTTGGTGAATGTCAGGAAAGATCTTTTGCCTTTTTTTTTTTCTTTCTCCTCTGGTTTCTTTGAGCACAATACGGGAAAAAAAAACCATGAAGCAATTCATAGTTGTATCAAATCAGTTACAAAAACCTGTAAATTCACTAGCTGCAAGCAAAATACGACTGAAGTAGCTTTCTGTTCTTGAGAAAAACTAGGTTTATGCCTGGTGACTTCACTTACTTTGTTTGCAACTGAAATGAAATAAATCAGCTGGGTAGTCTCCCACTAGCATTTAGTAGATCCTTTTTCACAGCACAAAAGCACTACACAATTTGGCACTGTTCTGAATGATTGGCAACTCCTACTCAGGAGAGACCAAAGAATGAAATGCCAAGGAAAGAAATGCCAAAGGATTTGCAGGTCAGTGCCTTGCCAGAAGTGTATTGGAAAGCTTGTTTCACTCTTTGGAAATGCTATAAGTTGCTTATATTCATGTGAAATAATGCGCAATCAAATGAAAAAAGCTAACAGAAAAAAAAATCTGCAAGACACTTATTGCTCAAAGTTGATGACAGAAGGAAACAGAAGTATTTTAAATCTAATTCTCCTCCTTGTTCCAGAAATAACACCAAGCTTTGAAAGCATTATAATGGGGAAAATATCCCCATTGCTGAAATGCTAATGTGTTGGTTGCATAATTTTCTAATCTGTTTATCATGAAATAATATTACAGAGTAATGAATCAGCAGATGTGTAACTAAAGCCTCAGACAATTGTTGCATTACACTGTTACTTAGCAGGGAGTGTGGAAATGCTCCAATCACAAAAATGACAAATTCCTAAATTCACAGAATCACAGAATGGTTGGGGTTGAAAGGAACTTCTGGGAGACAGTCTGGTCCACCTACACCTGCTAAAGAAGGTTGCACAGAATTAAGTTCACGCAGGTTTTGAATAAATCCACAGGAGACTTCATAACATCTCTGGCCAGCCTGTTCCAGAGCTTGGTCACCTTTAAAAAAATGTTTTCCCTCATATTCAGTATTTCCTCTTATTCCTCAAACTGTAATTCAGTTTGTGCCCATTGTCCCTTTTCCTGTCACTAGGCACCACTGAAGACAGTCTGGTCCCATCCTCTTGGCACCTGCCCTTAAGATATTTGTACACATTGATAAAATCCCTGTTCAGTTGTCTCTTCTCCAGGCTAAACTTGCCCAGCTCCCTCAGCCTTTCCTCATAAGACATGATGCTCCTGTCCTCAATAATCTGTGTAGCTCTCCAGTAGTTCCTTGTCTTTCTTGAACAGGACAGCCCAGAACCAGACACAGTATTCCAGGTGAAGGCTCACCAGTGCAGAATAAAGGGGCAGGATCTCCTCCCTCAACCTGCTGGCAATGCTCTTCCTAATGAACTTCAGGACAGCATTGGCCTTCTCGGCCACCAGGACACACTGCTGGCTCACGGACAGCTTGCTTCCACCAGGACCCCGAGGTCTTTCCCACAGAGCTGCTTCCCAGCAGGTCAGCCCTCAGCCTGTGATGGTGTGGAAGTTATTCTTCACCAGGTGCAGGACCCTGCTCTTGCCTTTGTTGAAATTCATTAGGTTCCTCTCTGCCCAACTCTCCATCCAGTCCGGGTCTCTCTGAATGACAGCACAGCTCTCTGGGGTATCAGCCATTTCTCCCAGTTTTCTGTCACCTGCAGACTTGCTGAGGGCAACTCTGTCCCTTATCCAGGTCAATGATAAATGAGCTGAACAAGACCGTACCCAGTACTGACCCCTGGGGAGCACTGCTATGGGCCTCCAGCTGGACTCTGCAACCAGCCTCTGAGCTCTGCCACTCAGCCAGATCCGCCTCACTGTCCGTTCATCTAACCCACACTTGCTGAGCTTACCTGTGAGTTTGTTATGGGAGACACGGTCAAAAGCCTTGCTGAAGTCCAGGTAGGCAGCACCCACTGCCCTCTCCTCTCCTACACCGACAGCCGTGCCATCAATAGAAGGCAATCAGCTTGGTCAAGCATAATCTCCCCTTGGTGAATCCATGTTGACTACTCCTGACAATTTCTTCGCCTCCACATACTGAGATACAACAACCAGCATGAGTTGTTCCATCATGTTTCCAGGTACAGAGCTAAGGTTGCCTGGCCTGCCATTTCCTGCACTAGTGTGGCCTCACTCTGAATACTGTACGCAGTTTTCGGCATGACTACGTAACATTTTAATCTATTAGAGAATGTCCAAAGGAGGGCTACGTAGATGGTGAAGGGCCTTGATAGGAAGCCATACACTGAGCAACTGAGGTCCCTCAGTCTGTTCAGCCTGGAGGAGACTGAGGAGAGACCTCATTGCAGTCTACAACTTCCTCATGAGGGGAAGAGGAGGGGCAGACAGTGACTCCTTCTCTCTGGTGAGCAGTGACAGGACTCGAGGGAATGGTCTGAAGATGTGTCAGGGAAGGTTTAGGTGAAAGATATCAGGAAAACATTCTTCACCCAGAGGGTAGTTGGGCACTGGAGGAGGCTCCGCAGGGAAGTGGTCACAGCACCAGCCTGACAGAGCTCAAGGAGTGTTTGGACAATGTCCTCAGTCACATGGTGTGATTCTTGGAGCTGGCCCGTGCAGGGCCAGGAACTGGACTTTGTTGATCTTTGTGAGTCCCTTCCAGCTTGAAATATTATGTGATTCTGATTTCCAGGTCCTCCTTCTTGCACTCTTTGAAAGCTAGAGTGACACTGCCTAAGTCACTGATCCAGTCCTAAGGCACCTCTCTTCTCAATGACCTCTCAAAGAGTTGTTTAGCAATTGCAGTTAGTGATATTAGGCTGGAAAAAGCAACAGCGATAAGGAAAATTAGTGTTTTTTACTAACATACTGAAATAGATTTGGAAATTGAGATGTGCTGTGGCTATCTTGGGTTTCTGACGCTGATCTGTTATTTTTATGATATAAAAACTATTTTAAAGAGCTTACCCTCAATTTGAGTACCCAGTATCATAGGTTTACAGGTGTGTTCCTCTTTCGTTCATCCGTTTGTCGGGTAAATGTAGTCATATATCTTAATAAATGTGCTGTTGTCATTGTTGCTGTAAGAAGTCAACATTTTCTCTTAAATTAAAAAATAAGTCTCTCAGACTTTGTAAGGCTAAACTTGTTTTGGACAGTCGTGACTCTGGTTTTCTTGTAAAACAGGATAACCATGAGATGAGTATTAAGCATTTTGTTTTAGCTTTTACTGAGCTTTGTTCTGCTGTATTATGCAACTCTAATTATCACTTAGATGTCTCTAAATAAGAAGATAGCAATAACAAGCAGAATTCTGTGTGGGATGAACTACACGTCACCCTAAAATAATTGCAGTGTACAAGAGTATGGGCAAGGACAGTTAACATAGATTTGTAAAGTACAGGCACCTGGCAATAGAGGAGGATCCAGGCTACAAGCAACTCACAAACAATCAGTTAGAAAGCATGAAACAAATGCAAACCTGGGAATCAGAAAAAAACAGCTTAAAAGACAATAAAATGCACAAAAGCAAGTATCCAGTTTAAGAAAAGCATGCCATACGTATGTAGTCAATCATTCCAATAGTCGATCATTCACATAATGCAAATGCAATATATGAAAGAGAATTGAAAACCAATAAAGAGCAACCAAGTTAGTAGATTGCAAGACCAAACTTTAAAATGACTCCAAATGGATCCAAGAGTAAGATGATATAACCCCAAAGTTAGTATAAAACTTACTCAAGTCAAGGACATATCTTAGTGGCAGTTCACTGTACTCTTTACACTCCAAAATTGAAATCATTGCCTGTGGTACCTAGAAGCAGCGGAGAAATGATCATGACAGCCAAGACACTTCAGAGGTATTTATGTTATTTGTGATTGGAAAGTGAGTGCAAATGAGCTATAATAATTAGCCAATCTGAACAATATGTGTCAATAAGCTATGACTGGAGTACTTTCATTAGACCGTTAAGATTTTAACTATGCCAATAATAAATTCATGGCTTTCCTTAGCCTACATACAATCCATAGCTAGTCATCCACTAATTGGAGAAGAAGGCAGAAAACCAACCAACCAATTTGGACAGAATAATTTGGTAGCACCGGCTGGAGTTATAGTTAGCAGTCTACACCACTAAAATTCACAGCAAGACACTGAAAATTGGGGTAAGAGAATTAAAAACATCTAGAGTATAATTTCTAATTAATCCAGCTGAAGTTATAATCAAAACTCACTAAGTCTATTTGGAAAAAGAGCTAAAAAATAATACATATATATATATATATATAAAGGTCATGGTGGAATATTTTAAAAAATGTTTGGTGTGTCATCAGCTTAGAACATTATATATACTATGCTACATATACTGTCTTTTAGGCACAGTTAAAATCTTAGATAAGACTCCAATACAGTAAAAATAATAAAGGATATAAAACATTATACTGGAAGTATGAAAAAAAATTGTATAGCAGATTCATTCAAACAACAACAAATGGCAGCATTTCTGGAAGATTCAAGTAGAAGCAGGCATGACAGGAGAAAGAAGTAATATATAGGAAAAATACCTTGGCAATAGGAAATAGTGGAACAATGCATGTCAAAGGAAAAAAAATCTTCACCCATGAAGAATAATTACATTTTTTAAAGCCATTTGTAGTTGCCTATGCTAAAGAGATCTGAGATGCCATTGATTTTCATATCGATCTTTCTTGATTTCTTAGCTATCATATATATATATATATATATATAAAAAACACATATATGAATAAATCTCTATCTTCCTTGAAGTTTTAAATTTTATTTCAAAGCCAGTTATTAATTTGTAGGTTATTCTATTCTAATATCACCCTAAAATTCAGCAGTCTGCTGTGTTGAATTTTTAATACTGAAAGGCTAGTATATTATACGTCTGATCTATATAAACCAGTGTAAACTATACTTGCTGATATAATGACAAAATTTGCTTTATAAACACAGATGCTCTGTACTAAGAATAACATCCTACTTCCAATCCCTTGTAAGCCTGCATCAGCTTATACTGTATTATAAAAGGGCATAAATTTTTTATTAGTTCACTGAAAGGATATGAAATACACTTTTCTACTTAGTCCCCAGTCTTTCCTTTAATTGCTATGTAATGATTTGAAGAAAAGTGAACCACATAAATATCGAGGTTTGGGGTTTGGAGTTTTTTTTAGCTGAAGGAAGTATACTGTATATTAAAATGCTGTTTGCCAGACAGTGACCCTCAGTAGAATAGATAAGAGCAGAATATAAAAGCATTGACTTTTTTGAAGGGTAAAATCTCTTATCATGAACTCACTGAAGTCAATGCAAGATGTCCCACTAACTGCAGTCACAGCAGTTCTGCCCCTCTAGCTCCCTGCAGTGGAACCAGATAAAATAATGTATGGCGACATTTGAATGATCATCCTTTTTTAGTTTATGTAAGCCTGTAATAAAAAAAAATCCAGTCAATGACATATACCTGTCTTCAGAAGGGATATTAAAGAAATGAAGGAGGGGGAAGTAGTGAGAGCAGGAGTTTCTACAGATCTACAGTAGCATAACTGATAGAAGAGTTTATTCCACATTGTCCGTGCTGTATATCTTCTTGTCACATGGTTTCTGTGCTACTTAGCAATTGCAAGCAGACTCTCTAAATGCCTCACTTTAGGGTCTGCAAAAGACACTGTATTGTATGTATATTTTTGCTATATGTTTCTAACAGAACAAGAATAAAACCAAAAATATATATTAAAAAAAAACCCGGAAATTTACTATATCATTTCTGATACTGATATGGGTGAAAAAAGGAGAAATAAAAGTCCTTCAAAAACCAAAGCAGAAAAATACAGAGTTACAAAAATGTACTGCAAAAAAGAGCTTATATATCTACTAAAATTTTTGTAATTTACTAAATTTGTAATGCAAAGCCCTCTAAGTTTCTCTGGAACATTTTACTAAAAAAAAAAGAAACATTTTGGATGATGATGACTTAAATCTATTAAAATCAAAGGGTACAGTGTTCCACTTCTGCAAACTGTACTGCAACTAAACAGAAAAAAATCCAACACTCACCAATCTGCTACGGGAATTCAATGGTAAAAAGCAGAGTGTGACCTCTTCCCACTCAAAAATACATCACACAATGCTGAATTTCCGAATTTTGGATATATCTGATATTATATGCTGATGAAAGGCATTTTTTAATTAGACAATGAAAAAAGGGGGGGAAACCTGAAGGAAAAAAAATATTTTTCTACAAAAATTGTAATATTTAAAGACTGAAAAGCTCACTCAGTTGTGCCATATATAAAACACGTAGCAGAATAATATCAACAAACATTCAGAAAATCATTACAAACATTCTCTACTCAAGCATTTTGATGAGTGTTAATGATGGACGGAGAGAATCTTGTTGGATTCCACTAGATTGTAAAAAAGCAAGGAGATCATAGCAGCCTACTATTCACTACAGTCACTACAGGTGTCAGAATTACTGAAAGGAGATATTCTGAAAACACGTAGAAAATTTTTCCACAAATTAAAAAATTAAAAGGAAGCAAGCGGCTTATTAGGTTAGGCAATAAACAAAACCAGATAAGTGAGGTCTTGTTCAGTATGTTGTACACACTGCACAAGCAAATATTTTGCTACTCCTTTCAAGCCAGTTCTGTCACTACCTATCTGTCTCAGCTGCAAGTGCCCTACTAATGTCGTGTTATCCCACTGTACTTTATATTCAAGTATAATTAAAAATATAGCCACAATAAGTGCCATATTTATTTGAAGCATATACAAAACTGTTTATGATTTTTAGGCACCACAAGTCATATACCAATGTTTGAAACATTACATTTCAACATGATTACAGAATCTTTACAGGGGGTAGAAAAGGCTAAACTGCTCAATGAAATAATGCAAATGATCTTCACTGCCAACATATACCAAAACATGAAATGTCCACCAACCGTGAATTTGTAACTTTAACATCACTTTACATTGCAACAGAGAAAACAGAAAGTTTTGCCGTTACCAGATATTTTAGAAAACTGGTTTTTAGCTACTATTATGAATTTACCACAAAAGAAGAATGCAATAGATTCTCTCATTCCCTCAAGTTGGCTGGACTAGGTTTTTTTCAGAAAGGGTCTCTCTCTTTCCTACCATCTGGATCGAGAGATTTTATCTTCTTGAACCAGTTAACAGACATTTCAACATAGAGGTGAAAACATATTTATCATGAGCTCCTGTTAATCAAGATATTTTTCTCTTGGAAACAGTCAGAAAGATCACTCAGATTTTGAATCAAATCCTGTGCTGTAATGGGGGAGAAAACGTACAAAAGCTCTTTGTTGTTCTTTTTTCTGTCAGCCTTTGAGGAGATAGGAGCTGACAGCCACATGTCGGTTGCAGAAAAAATAACAAGTTGCAAAAAAAGTCTTATTTTTAGCAAAGGAATTAAAAGAAAAATAGAAAAGAAAGAAGCATTACTATCTAAACTTTGATTCAGTGATGTAACACTACTTGCTAAAAAAGTATAGGCATTATCATTTCTGTCTCACAGGCATTGAATTGTCCACAAACAATGCATGCAGACATCCTCAAAAGGCACAGACTTAGTTGGCACCCAGGGTTTATTGACCAAGTCTGTGTAATGGCAGCATCAGTGATCTAAATACACTACCTGGATATTAAGACTTTTTCTTAAACCTCTAAATCACGCTAGAATAAAAATTCTTATCTAAGGTATTCGTTACATGCACTGTGCCCAGTGTAGCCTATTTATTTTGTCTTAGACAGTTTGCAAAACATTTCCCTAGATGAAGATGCAGTTACCCTGTGAGAAATCTGTTCAGTCTATCAGCCTATCTGATTATATTTCTGAACAAGCAGAGTTTAAGGACAGTGTAGGAATTCTTTACCTTTTTTTTCTAACCCATGTAACCATCTATTTTTAACACAGTTTTTTCAGAGTATAATAAACCTTTCTTTACGGCACAAAGTGATATAGCCACCTTACAGACTTTTAGACCACAGTAGTAGTTTTCTGCTTGCTAGAGTTTTCATTCTTTGGCAGCACATTCAATGAATGTAATGCAATATTTAGGTTGATAAGTAAGACCAAGAATTTTTTTTATTATATGGAATCTAAGACCAAGCAAAAAATTACAGATGACCACTTTGCACTCAATGAGTATGAAGGCATCAAGAAAGGAAATTTGAATGCTATTCATTTTTCAAGTAAAAGTCTTTTACCCAGGCCGCCTCTAAAGAGGAGTTTTACACAGAAGGCAATTTAAGAAATTGCTAAAATATCAGTCTGATATTTTAACTTCAAATTCAAAAGTAAGGTTGGTCTCAATAGCAAGTTTGTTTCCCACACGTTGGTAGGTCACACAAATTTGCACCCAAGTGCGACTGTATTATAAACATACCCTAACTTCTACCATAAAATGTAATGATTCAGACTTCCAATCATAGTGTCTTTATTTTTCCTATGTCTCTCTAACAAAACTGTAGGAAAATAACACATTCAAATAAATTAGCTTTTCCCAGATGGACAGAAGGAGAATCAGAATGGTGAAAGAAAACCTATGAATTCATATGAAGACAGTTAAATAAATAAAAAATAAAATTTAAAAAAAAAATGTAAGAAAAAAGTCCAGCAAAGAAGAAGCATCAACAAAGAAGAAAATGAAATCTCAAAAAAACCAGAGATGCAAAAGAGGAAAACTCCTTGTCACCAACCTTCCAAGGCCCAGCCAGTCCCCACCAATCTCCACCCTCCCAGTTGTATTGCTGAGCATGATGCCATTCACAGAATCATCAGGGTTGGAAGAGACCTTAAAGATCATCAAGTCAAACTGTCAACCTAGCATCACAATAACCACCACCTAAACCATACTCCTCAAGTGCCATACCTCTTGAACACTCAGAGACATTGCCTGGCAGCTTGAAAGATAAATATTGAAAGAAGTTGGAAGAACAACTTCAATTCAGATGTACTATAAAACTGTTATGAACAATCAGCCCTTATTTCCATGGGAGATAAAGGTAATTAGCTGGGTGTTACAGACCCATCCATCAATCCAGTCTACATCTGAAATCAAAGATGAGCGTTATTTTTTTCAGGACGGATGTGCTACAGTGTAGTATCATTAGAAGTTGTCAACATTTTTCAGAATATATAAAAAGGCAGAAATTTTGCAATAATTATTTCATGCTTCTGAGAATTTTTCAATGGAACAGATACGGCATCTTAAAATATTACTCTAATAGCAAAACAGGAAAATTTTAATAATAGCTTTTTTCAGTCACAGTGCCTGGAAATTTATTGAACAACTCTAGCACTCTGAGGCACTCAAGAGTAAATGATAACTGAGTTTGGTGAAGTCTAATGTTCCTATGAGGGATGAGTGTGGAGTTATGAGGAGGACACATTTTATAGGCATGTCCTACAAAATACATCTTTGGCAAAAGATGCCTCTGTGATATATGTTCTTTCTCAAACTACATGACTGCCTTTGTTACTTGTTTACAATTATTACACTCTTCTGCTCATTCCTGCTTTTTTTTTTCTTTTTTTAGGCTCTACACAATGTAATTAAAGATTGTTATAAAAAATACAAAATTAACTATAGAGTGATGATTGGTACCATCTCAATTAGTATATTGAAATAACTATTTTATTATTAAACATATGAATAGTAATTAATCTGTTGCAAAGGGGTCAGTGGGATATGGGGATAGAGGAGATCACTCTTTCTCACTTCAGTGCAATCCTGTTCTTCAGATAGCCAGGACATGACTGTAGACCCCATAGCTGAAAGCTTCTGGAAAGATTGCACAGTGGTGTGCACACCAAGTCCTGTCCACACAGGCTCTCGCTATCTCTAGCTGTCTGTCCACTTTGCTCTGCAGCAACTCTTTCAGAGGAAAGAAGAAGGGCAGGATGAGGGAACAGAAAAGCGTAAGAGCAAGGGAAGGAGAAGGAGAGCAGAGGGGAAGGGAATGCAAGAGCAGAAGAGGAACAGGAACAGGAAGAGGAATGAAGAGCAGGAATGTCAGAGCTGTGGATACATCTTAGTCCTCCTGGGACTTGGCTCCTATACAGATTAGGCCACACATAGTGCAGGTGGCCAGCTCTGTGTCAGATAGCCTCAATGTGGGTGTGACCTCTATTCATTTAGGAATTACTCGTAAGGACAGCCTTGTCACATTTTCCTTGCCTGAGCTTGCAGTCCTCCATACGCCTGGTGACACACTTGACTAGCACTTCGACCCTGACTTAGGGGCTTGACTTCTTGGCTTGATGATAGCTGGTTGACTCAAGCCATCATCACAGACCTGTTCCATTCCCGTGGCTCAGGTATTGGAAAGGTATTACCTTTGCCCTGCTGTGATGCTCCTCTTCTAACTCATCTCACAGACCACTGTCTGTTCTCGTTGCTCCCTCATACCCAGTTGAGTCCCTCTCCAATGCAGACTGTAAGGTCATGTGAAGGAAAAATAAAAACATTCAAGGGCATACAAGCCTGGTCAGCATACAGTATGATACAAGATTGTCATAGTAAATAAAGTAATGACATTGATATGGTTTGCAAAACTTGCACTCAGAATTACAGTATTATCATGCTATCCTAGTGATGCCTGTCACTGGGTCCAAAAAAAAAAAAAAAAAACAAACCCTGCATCATGTTTTATTTAGCTTAATCTTTCCCCTCCTAGTTTAGAATAGTGTACTTAACAGGAAGAAAATAATAAGGGATTCAGAAATATACATGTGGTTAATTTAAAATGCCAAGCACCATATGTATTAATAAAATATATATAGCAGTAGATAAGGCAACCTGTTACAGTGTAATAAGCACATAAAAATGAATTGTTGAACAGGTGCAGTGAAAGGAAACATCAATTAGAAAATCAATTGGAAGGTCAAGATATCAATTAAATGGTTAATGAGCTATTTCTGGAAAAATCAAAGACAACTGCATTATATGGAATCACTCAAAGTATGAGCTAGAAAATAGTTCACAAAGCCGAAGGAGCAAAAGGGAGAACACGATGTATGAATTCTAAAAATCACAGAAAATTGTACTATTATTTGTTTGCTTTTTATGTAAACTTCAGCTTAACTGATGATACTGTATCATGTTCCTCAGCAAATAAAGACAGCCATTTCTAGAATATAAAAGCCAGTAAGACACAAAATTAGCCCTAAAGCAATTAGTCCCTCTGCAGTGCAAATCCTAATATGGCACTAAGCCACATTAGCTCCTGTACCTTCTCTCTTATGGTCTACAGGCTAGCAGATATAACTATGAGAAAAAAGTAAAGCCAGCTTCTCTACTACAAGTTCAAATAAAGATAACTGTGGAGCAGCTTTTGCTTTGCATCTGTAGTCTTCAGGTAACTGGTCTTTTTGTATCAAAACTGGCTTTTTGTATCAAAAATTTGAAAGAGTTCTGCTATCCATTTACACAGAGATGATCTTTGAGCTGCAGACCAGTTGTGCTTAGTTAGCTCTCCAAACATATCCCACCATATCATATATATCATGACTGGATGATTCATGACTCAAGAGAAACTTCTGAATAGAGGAAATATGCATTTTTCTGTGAATTTTCTGGAACAGAACTATTCAAGCTGACTAAGTTGGACGAAAAGCACAGCTAGCACAGTATCAGCTCTCTAACAATAGCCATAAAAGTATGCCTTGGAAAGCATAAGAATAGCACTATTCTGATGCTATCCCATAATGTTTTCCCAGACCACAAGTATTTTAGTTCATGTGATATCCAGAGTGTGATGGGAACTATGCAGTAAACTCCAGTTAATTTCTCCTCTGTGCTCTTGTTCCATCTCTACTCAAATACACGCAAACATTCTGCTCTCACAATATCAATGCGCACATTCAATTTGCACAATGTACATTCAACCTGCAAGGATTTGCAGAAGTCTATCACGTTTTGCATGAAGAACCACATGCTTTTGTTTTAAACCAGTTTCCTTTCCATAATTTGTGTTTAACAAACCCTGCTTGTTGCAATGGGAGAGGCGTTGGGCAGCCTACTCTTTTTCAATAATGATTCTGCAGACTTCTCCTATCTCTGTCAGTCATTTTCTAAAATGAAGGAGTCCTATTACCTGCAACCATACCTAAAATAGTAGATGCAGTCCATACTTCTGGTAATCATGTGGCTTTTCTCTGAATCTTTTTTTATTCCAACTTTATACATTCTTTTTTTGAATAAGCCATCCAGAACTCCTCACATAGTCTTCAAGCTGTGCAAACTATGGATTCATGCAGTTGCATAAATCATATTAACTGTTGTGTTCTTTGTTCCTTTTCTAATCTTTTCCAATATGTCACTTGTTTCTTTGACTGCTGTCAAGCATTGATCTGATGTTTCCATGCAGCATCTATCTCAATTTCAAGGTCTTTTTCCTGAGTAGTAACAATGCATTGAACCCATCACTTTATATGGAAAACTCTTATCATCACTGTTATGCCTCAGTTCATATTTGATGGCACTGGATTTCACCTGCTGTATTATTGCCCAGTCACTCAAATTTGTAAGTTTCTTCTGTTATTCTTGACAGTCACCTGTCACCCTTTTTACATTCAGTAGCTTTGTACCATCAGCAAACTTTCTCACCTCACTGGATCAATCCTTTTTTCTGGTAGTTTTATGAATTAAGACGTTAAAAGATACCAGAATACCTGCAGAACTACCACTGTGGCTTCTCACACTGCAAGAGCTTACCCTCTAAGCCAAGCCATGAATTATTTATCCATATGAGACCTGCCATTTTTCTGCATGGATGTTGCAATTCCTTAAAAAGGCCTTTGGGAATCCACCTGTCTACCGCAACTTATTAGTGTATCTCCTAACACATTCAAAACACTCAAAAGGAATTTAAAGTGAGATCTCTCTTTAAACAAAGCTCATTCTTTTCCAAATATATTTATCCCATGTTCACCAATTGGTTTCCCTACTTTAATGTTCAGTCCCTGGTCCAGTAGAGATGTCAGGCATAGAGATACACAGGTCTCTCCTGGAACATCTTTCTGAACACTGGCAGCACACTTCCTGTCTCACAATTCTCAAGTATCGAGGTAGTTTTACATGCCCTTGATAGAAAACAAGTTGTTTCAACCCTGTGCTAGAATTATTAGGTGCATAGCATCCTATCCCAGTGTCCTACTGATATTTATACTATTTCTTCAATAGTATCAGTATGACAACACGTTATGTCTATTTGTACCATTACATCTTCACTGCTGCTCTTGTATAAGTCTTCAGTTGGTCTTTAGAGTTCTCTATCTAAGTCTGTATGTTCTTGGCTGTGAGCCAACAGAGCAGTCTCCCCTACCCTCCTGAAGGATCTTTTTTTAAGTCTCAAGACCTTCTTTGATTTCACGGCTCTGTTTTTGGAAAGGGCAAGCCTGTAGGTAGTTTCTTGCCATTACTATATTAAGTCTCTTGAAATTTATCATACCAGATGTCTTATCTTTCTTACAGCATTCTCTTCCGTTAATCCCTTCATTTTAAAATTGGCATAAAAATTGCTTATTAGAGCAATTCCACTCTGCAAGAGTTTAAGAACAAAATGAACACGAATGAGATTCATGTTGTTTGAATATAGATATTTATAGTATTCACAAAGCTAGTCTTTCTAGGCTCCTTTTTGTTGGAAACAAATCCATACTTCAAAACTGCAATTTACCTCACCAGCTTCAGATATTTCCTGATAGGAACTACATACAAAAAATTATATAGACAGTATTTATCTCTGTTACAGAGGAACTGCTGCAGACCAAGGATGCAAACATCACATTCAACAGAGGCTACTGAGTTTTGTTTTTCACTAGCCAGGTTATTCACAATTAGTCACAGCACAAGCACAGACTTGGGTCAATCAGGAGCTGGCTCTCTACTTTTACTGAAGACAAGACTAGTATAAAACAGTTTATTTTAATGTTGACCTCATGGTTTCACTATATAATTTGCTCTATTAACTTGGTATATTGATAATTTTAAGATAATTATTTATTGAATCTTAATTCTGACTTTAATTTGGTCACTGTAAAGTTCTGTCTAACCAGCTAAATTAATTAGTATAAATTAATTTACATATGCACTCACTTCTTTTAAAAGACATCCAAACAAGGTATACACAGCTAATTTTTATTCCATCAAATATTGTACAGACAATATTGAAATACACGGTATAGAACATCCAGTAATAAACTCACAAGACTTTTGACTCAATTTGAAAACTAATACCCAAAGGTAGTATCTTAGCAGATGTTCTAGCCCACTTCCCAGTGCCAAACACGAAAAGCTATCAAGCACCAAACAGGTTTACCAAAGTAAAAAAGGTACAGCTGCCTTCTGACTGCTGAGTAAAAAATATTACCTATTAAAATAGTTCATTAAAAAATATCAAAGGCTGTTATCCAGCCATTGGGTAATCCATGATCCGACTATGGAGGATCATGCATTTTAATTCCCTTAAGTCTGAGATCGTTGATTTTACTACCACTTTATCAATTACATTAAATTAAGCTTGTGCTCATACAGTCCTCAGAAATATATAATCTTTAAGTTTTCTGTGGGAGTACAAACATCCAGCATGACAACTAGAAATTAATAACATATTAAAACACATCTAAGATTTGCATTGCCAAGAGATTTCATTTTACTGAGACTTGCCATGAGTTTAATCCACATAGCTGTTTTCTCTTATAATCATTAGTTTTACTATGTCTATCCAGTGGACAGATTTCTTTATTTGTTGTACAAACAGGAAAAGGCTTGAAATCAATTTTCTGGGTCTGGGCCTGAGGTTGCTTTTTGTTTTCTTTTTTTCTCCACACTGTTTATTTTACTAATTGTTTTTGCATATATGTTATCAGGCAGATTTTTTGAAGAGCAGAAAATAGATGGGAAGTTATGTTCAGAAAAGAAATATTTCAACTGTATAAAATACCACAACTGTTTTAAAACCTGCTTTAATTGCCACTCATTTGAAGGATTTTAATGGAACTGATCTTTTGGGGGCAGAATTTGCCTGGTGCCATTCACATTCAAAGATAGCTGGTTTCAAAGGTAAAAAAACAAATGCAAGTGTCTCCAGAGACCCACCTTTTCTGATACCCCAACTGAATTCTGGAAATTTTATGTGGTATTGCCACTGTCTGCTGCATTCCTATGTAGTCAGTTCACTCAAAATATATCTTTAAAAGAACTTCACATCACTTCACGGTTCTAATTGTTCCTATTCTCATTGGCAAAACAGTTATTTTGTGGATCTGGAGAAAGAAATGGAGAAAGGAGCCCAGTTGCTATTCCTAGCTCTTTCACAGAATCACTGATATTTCACACTGATATTTTTATATCTTAGATAAGAGACGATTGTATGAAACAGACGTTGTTCCATGTATGTGCCATCTTTATCATCTGTTTGATGAGGAACCTTTTGAGTTCACATTCGATAGCTGTTAAAAAAAAAATGGTTTTTGTGAGTTTTGAGATTTTCTAACAAAAGCCACTAAAAAACAGCAAAATATTAGCACTTCTCCTAGTACTAGGAAATGCCTGTTTTTATGACAGGAACTGTAGAGCAGATATGCATTTAAACCCAGCCAATTTCTGGCTTACTCTGTTCTTATTTTGTCTGCACTGTTTATCTGATAAGAGGAGGGTGGGGGGGGAACTAGAATTGCAAGCTTGGGGTTTTTTTGGTTAGTTGCCTTTTATTTAACATTAAAAAATAGAAAACTACATTACAATTCTAAAGAAATATTTGAAGCAAGATCACTGCACTATCACAATACCTTTTTTTCTGATCCCTAACATAGAAGCTGTCACTTTACTGAAAACATTTGGACATTACCACCAATAGTGATAGCAAAATGGTCTGTTTTTCTGACAAGTCAATGAATCAAAATTTTCTAAGCTGACACTTTACTCTCAGAATTTAAGCTTGCAGACATTTTTTCCTTAAATTTGAAGACAACCAGAAAACTCTTAATATGTACAAATTCATGACAGATGAAACAAACAAAAAGAGATGAAAGTTACACACTGATACCGGTTGACACTATTACATCATACTAAATAGAGAAATGTGCAACTTCCTCCTAGTGGTAATTTTTTGGGGGGATTATGAGGAGTTGGTAGATGGGACCAAAAGTCAGATTTTACCCATGCAGACCTGTAGACCAAAGAAAAACTGAAATCTTAAGTGGTATTTAAGCTGAATATAGGACAAAAAATACTTCAGGATACCAAGATGCATTCCAAGTCTACAGCTGATATTCCCTCACCGCAAAAGTCAGATTCTCTTAGCTCACAACAGCCCTGGTGATAGGTGGTCTATGAAGATGTTGCTACTCATTAAACAAAATGTACTGGATACACTGAAGTCCTATTGCAGTGCCTACATTCTGATCACACTTCTGAATTTATTTAATTTTCAGTTAAGGGCTGATTGCCTAACATTTGAAAAAGACATCTAAATTCTGACGTGAATCCCTACACGCAAGACCAGTGTGCCCCTGAAGTCAAAAAATCTAGGGAGAAAACAGCCCAGGAAGACCATCAAAATCCATGGGATCCCAGTTTAAATTTATAGAGTCAGTGTCTTCTACAGCTTCTCAGTGTGTAATGTTCGGGATTCATGATTGCCATATACTTCTTTCTTGACCTCCTGTACTTTCCTATACGTATTTTAGGAAAAAAGAAAGAGTACCACTGACATGTTAGCAATATTTTTAAACATTAATATAGCATATAAAGAAACAATTAAACAAAATTAATTTATTGAAGTTATTTTATCTAATGAACTAGTAAAGAATTGACGTATAAGTGGTAAGAATTGCAGTTTCAGGAACAAAAAAATCTTTTGTGACTCATATTTAATTTTTTAACTCTAACTATGTGATTCAGTTTTTAGCAGATATTTTCTGAGAAATACTTACCTAAAATTGAAAAATAAAAATTATAATATTCTAAAGGTAAGTATCTAATTAGAGATTTTCAGTCAATCTTTGATGGGCATAAGTACACCAAGGTCTTAATTATTGAGTTATAAATTCATTTTTGCACAACTTAGGAAAATAAGTTAAAAATGTAAAATAATATATTGTAATATTATACAAATGTTTTGTGTTCAAAAAAGAAATTTTACTTGCAGAAAGAAGTAACTAGTTCATATATATTATTGAACTAGCTCAGTATTTTTTTTAACATTTTGAAATAACACATGCTTTTTTTTGTGCATAGCTATTTTCAGTAACATTATTGTAACAAATTATTTAGGATCCATTCATTTTGTCACTGGAAACAAAATTTCTGATGGTTTTAAAAGGACTGAATCCATAGTGTTTGTTAGGTCAATTGTCATATTTTCAAGAGGTGAAGTGTGGGAGAAATAAGGACTCCAATTTTGTTTTCCAGCAATGTAGGACTTGATGAGTGCAATTCTGCCATTATTTCCCAACACTTTTGCCACATTCTTGGTCAAATTCATGCTGAACTGTGCCACAGGGCCTGAAATACTCAGTGTATATATCATGAAGCCTGCTGAACACTTGACATCCTGAGACATCACATATAGGTGCAGTATTTTACTGAAAAAATGCAAGTCTTGAAAGTACTGGTGATAAAAGTAAGTCTCACATAGGTATATACTTTTAAAATACTGAAGTATAGCATTATACAAATCAGAAATCCTAGATAAATAAATGTTATACATTAGTTCCTGGTTGTTTACTGATGTGGTCTGATGGTGATTCTCATTGTGGGCCTCTCACTAGATATCTCAGCTAACACTGCATATCTAAGAAAAAGCATGATATCAGTATTTATCTTTTTTGGATTCACCAATGTAGAACCTTCCAAGCAGAGTACTTACCACCTGTGGTTTACTAGTCTGCCCCAGCACAGTCATTACTTTCTATTCTTAACTTTTATTTGGCATTTACCTTCAAAGAAAATTGCTCTACATCAACAGAGTAGCTACTGAGCAGTATCATATCATATCAAATCATATCATATCATACCATATCATATCATATTGTATCGTATCAATCAATCAATCATATAGTATCATACCATATCATATCACCTTTTCTCACTTTTTAAGTAAAACCTTACATAGAGAAAACAGTGGAATGAAACTGTATACACTAAAAAACGGCATTACCTAGCCTCTGTCTAACCTCTGAGCTTACACATCAAACTCAGGTGTCCACCACCTCTCACAATGCAATCCATGAATGCCACCTCTTTTACTTGAGGAGGTGCCTAACGAAGTTACTCAGACTAGTACATACAAACATTTAATATTGTATCAACAGCTGGATGCTTGAATTAGTGTCTTTTTCCCATTTAAATTAAATTTGTTGTTTCAATCTCCATTATTTCTCCTACCTCATCTTTTTCTATACTCAATAGCTATGTAACACTACAGATAAACAAAACTTTTATAGATTGATTTGACACATAATAATTTATAGCTATCAGGTGAGCAGTATATGAGACATGTTACAGCCTAAACAAATTCAAAGCGCCTAAAAAACCCCCAAATAATTAGAAATCAAAAGTAGGAAGTAAGGTAAGAGAGCTTATTGGGATAAACGATCCCCCAATTTTCTAAACGTTATGAGTCTGAAGATCTATGTAATTTGGCAGATGCAGAATGATTAGCTATTTCGCTACCAGAAATCTTACAATATTTAGTTGGCATGATCTTTTATAAGGTTGAGATTCTGGTTCTGTAGAGATATTTACTCATTCCCAAATAAACCCAAAGCTGTGCATGGCTTTAAAACATCCTTAGCTCACAGGTGAGTCAAGCAAACTCCTGTTCTCTAGCCAGAAGTTCAGTATTTGCCTTAATAACAATCTCGTGGATAACACAGAAAATGTTATCCATGAGACACAGTAAGTGTCTCAATATTTTAGAGTAAGCATATTTCAACAGTAGTTATATGGAACAGTTGACACATCTGAGAGACAGGATGCCATTCAGAGGGACCTGGACAAGCCTGAGAAGTAGGCCCCTGGGAATCTCACGAGGTTCAACAAGACCAAATGCAAGGGGCTGCACCTGGGTTGGAGCAACCCCCAGTACCAACACGGGCTGAGGGATGAACAGATGGAGAGCAGCCCTGCTGAGAATGACTTGAGGATGCTGGTGGGTGAGAGGCTGGACATGATCCAGCCATGTGCACTCACAGATTAGAAAGCTGAAAGTGTCCTGGGCTGCACTCAAAGCAGACCTGGTGAGACCCCACCTGCTGTGCTGCATCCAGTTTTGGGGTCCCGAGCACAGATAGGATATGGACCTGTCCAAGAGGATGCACACAAAGGCCACAACAACAATCAGAGGGATGGAGCATCTCTTATGAGGAATGTCTGGGAGAGCTGGGGTTGTTCAGACTAGGGAAGAGAAGGGTCCAATGGGATATTATTGTGACCTTTCGATACGTAAAGAGGGTGTTTATAAGATGGGACAAGGAGTAATGGTTTTGGACTAAAAGAGGGTAGATTCAGACTAGATATAAGGAAAAAAATCTTTTGTGATGAGGACGGTGAAACCAGGTTGGTCAAATGGACCAGGTTGCTCAGAGGGGTGGCAGATATTCTGTCCCTGCAAACACTCAAGGTCAGGTTGGTCAGAGCTCTGAGCAACCTGATCTAGTCAAATACATTCCTGTTCATTTCAGGGCTGTTGCATTAGCTGACCTTTAAAGGTCCCTTCCAACCCAAAACACTATAAGATTCTCTGATTCTTTACCACAACAATAACAATTAAATTATGTAATATATAAGTACTTACGTAATTATTATACTAACAGTGAAAGGAGACAGGGGAGGGAATAGAAGGTAGCTTATCATCATGCAATATTCAGTTTATTCTACTGACAAAACGATGACTATAATTATTAACAGCCATTGGCATTACAATGATGAGTTCACAATGGAAGATCTTTCCACCCATCCAGAGATGATGCTACCGGTTAAAGAACTTACCTATTTAATGAAATTAAGACTTGGTTACAAATATGTATAAACATATCATTTTGCTTCATCTCTTGCCAAAACCTGCTCCAGAAAAGATTATTCAGGGAAATTCTGCATGGTTTGCTCATAGAGGACAACAGCTCATCAAAGACTGCAGAACCAGCACCAGGTGCTGTTATACCTTCAGCTACATTTTCTCACCTTCCCTCACCAGAGAAGCTGCAGTGAATAGTAAATATGAAAATAGCCATCTTCACGAGACTTCTTCTGAGGTCAAAAAAGCATCAGGTTGTGTTAATAAAAATCCATACGTTATCCAGCCTTTCTTAACCAGTTTGCCTACTGAAATAACTATTAAATATCTACCATGGTGTATTGGGTTTGCATGGCCTGGTTTTGGTAGCAGGGGCCCTACAGGTTAGCTTCTGAGAGAAGCTGACAGAAGCTTCCTCCACGTCCAGGAGAGCCAATGGTGGCTCCAAAGACGGACATACCACAGCCAAGGCCAATTAGAAATGGTGGTAATGCCTCTGTGATAACAGGTTTAAGAACAAAGAAAAGAATAGCTACTGTAGTTTTAACAGCAGCCAGAGAAGAGTTGAGTGAAAGCATGAGAGGAACAACTCTGCACGCACCAAGGGCAGTGGAGAAGGAGGGGGAGAAGGTGCTCCAGGCATCAGCTGAGATTCCTCTACAGCCCATGGTGCAGACCACAGTGAAGCAACTGTGCCCCTGCAGCCCATGTAGGGCCACGGGAATGCAAAGATCCACCTGCAGCCCGTGGAGAAGCCCCGTGCCAGGGCAGGTGGATGCCTGAGAGGAGGCTGTGACCCTCTGGGTGGCCTGTGGAGACAGGAGCCCAGCTCCCAGACTGGAGCAGCCTATCCTTGAAGGACTGCCCCCCATGGAAGAGTGACCCACACTGCAGCAGTTTGAGGGGGACTGTTGCCCATGGGATGGACTTATGTTGGAGAAGTTCACAGAGAACTGTCTCCCATGGGAGGGACCCCACGGTGGAGCAGCAGAAGGACTCCTCTCCCTGAGCAGTGGCATTAACAACATGTGATGAACTGACCATAACTCCCATTCCCTGTCTCCCTGCACTATTGGTGGGAGGAAGTAGAGCTGGGAAGAAGAGAGGGGTAGGGGGAAGGTGTTTTTAAGAGTTTACCTTACTTCTCATCATCCTGCTCTGATTTTGTTAGTAATAAATTCAATCCATACCTCTAATTTCAAGCCTGTTTTTCCTGTGATGGTATTTGATGAGCAATCCCTCCTGGACCTTATCTCAACCCATGAATGCTTCGTTATATTTTCTCTCCATTGTCTGGCTCTGGAGGGAAGGAATAGAACTGCTTTGGTGGGTGTCTGGCTTTTGGCCAGGGTCAACCCACTACATATGGAAAGACTCCCTCACAATTGTGGTGAGACACATAATTAATACACTGGGGAAACTGATATACCTTTCTTTGTGAAAGCAGAAATTCTACACAGAAGTTTTCTAAAATTAATGTTTCTCCCTCTGAAGAAATCTGATTTATAGAGATTTTTTCTGATAATAAAGATTATACCTTTGCCAGTAAATTTAAACCAGAAAAAAAATTCTATTTTGGGTAAATTGCTCCTAGCACATGTGCATGACATTTTTCTTGTCAGAACAAACACAAGCAAGGCTTCCACCACATCTGGCAAAAATCACCATTCTGTATGTTTTTCTTATTTCCATTACCAGCTTTTCTTTCTCTGGGGAGGTGGTCAGCTGCTCTGTTAGTTCATCACACCTGGGCTTGCACAGAATCTGGACAACCACTGCAGAATATTCTGTGTAAATGAGGTACTGGTTTCTAAATAGGCCTCTTCCCTGGTGCCTTAATACTCTAAATAGATATGGACTTTAATGTGCAGCATAAAAGAAAACTCAGTCTTAGTTAGTCTTTAGAGGCTGCTAACTAATGTCTTTCTTCTATGAACTATACAAAAGAGATTTGGGAGACTTCTTTTTTGTACATATTTTTAAATGACAAATGTACGGAAGCAAAACACCAATGACATTTGGGTTTCTACTAACAGAAAAAAAAAGTAATCTGTTCAAAAAATTAAATTTAAGGAAGGTTGAAAAATGAAACCTTAAAAGTTAGCCACAGGAGACCCCATCAACCACCAGAATTATCAAGAATATTCATTCTTTTAAGCCTACACAAGTTTAGTAATGAGCTTTCTATTTTTAGTTCTTCAAAGAAATGCAAAGTTTTAAGCCACCAATAATAACTTGCTTAGGTTTGTTGGATTGGGCTTGTTTTGTTTTGTTTGTTGTTGTTGTTTGGTTTTGATTTTTGTCATATTTCTGTTAAAAACCCCCCAAAAATAAATGAATTTATGTAAAATCAGATTACGCTTTGGAAAACAAAGAAATGTATTTGATCAGTACTCAAAGTTCCAGAAAGAAAAGGGTTTCAGTTACAGTATTCAGTCTCTATGCATATAATACATAAATACATATTTTCCAAATATATTATGACACACATATTATCTAAATATATGCAAAAAACTTCTTTTGTGTAAGCACAATGGGTGTGTAGAGAAATATGTAAACCCTCTCCCAGACAATATAGCTACTACCTGGAAGGCCAGAGCAGCAGAGAAAATGTTAAGCAACTAGCCTCTGAATGATTCTTATTCTAGGCTTTCAAGGATCTTTCTAAAATGATTAATCTTATTCATGTGTATAACTTATGAATGATTCATACATTTTTAATTTAAAAAAATGTAATTATGCCTGACTTAGAATTTTAATGCATATGTTCTAATGATAGAGAAGACCACTACTGTCATCTAACCTTGACTCTGATTGCTATATAGTCCTGTAACTATAGATTCTGTATAAACAAATTTTGTGTGAAATACAATACAGTTCAGAATGTTTCTCTTATTTTGAAATAGCAAATCCAAAGGACAGAATTCATGGATTTATTTTTTTTAATAAGCTTTAAATCTGTAATTGTTGTGTCAGTTTGTGTTTGCCATATCTGTCTGCCAGCAAGAGACAGTGACCACTTACAGTGATTACAAAGTACACCAAATGTAGTATATATGTCACTTCTCCACATGAGCTTGTTGGCAGCTTTGATCGACTTCTTTTTGATTACACCACAATCACCTCATTCCACTTTAGCTACTCTCACTCTCTCTCTCTCTCCAGGGGTTCAGATGTCATTGCTGTGTACCTTAGCAGATGAATCAGTTTTCCTTTTGTTAAATCCTCTTCCTGGGAAGATGAATCTACTCATTGATTTTGACCAAAGACTGGGTTTTAAAAAAGGTAGAAGAGATTTCTGACCTTTCAAATGATCAGATTAAGGTGGTTATTTTCACATTATTAAGTAATAAGGGAAGAAATACATTAAGCAAGAGTTTAGTTCACAGGCTGCTTTGCTGGCTTCTAAAAACTGTTGTGCACTGACAGCTAACCTAGATTCCATTTCTTCCTTTTCCTCTGAACCACAAGGGAAGCTAAAATGCATTTTCACATTGCATTTTGCCTAAAGGCTCTCAGTAAAATTTAATTTTCCTACTGCATTGATTTTTCCATTATAAGTTGTAACAGTCTAATGATATCTCATAAGAATTTTTACTGTTGAGAAAAAGGGATGTGAATGATTTAGCAATAGTAACTCCAAGTGCTAGAGGACTTATTCGGAAGAACCTTCAATCTATCTATTTGATAGGTAGATTTTGAAAAATCTATGCCCTCTCACCATCCATTGGATGGCCTGAAGTTATAGTTTCTTAAAAAGTTTCATGAAGAAAATATGTGATACAGTTTCATCAACATTTTTGAAAACCAAAACAGAGCTTTCTAATTTTGGAGTTGAAAATAGTGCTTAAAAATTAACAGGCAACAAGGAAAGAATGCAATTGAGAGACTCAAAAAAAGCACAATCATTTCTGTCTTGCAGGCTACATTACAGTCACTGAAGACTGACATCCGTATTATCCCAAATACTTCAAGTTTGTCATATTTTTTCGTTATGCTGGACAAAGAATATCATACATCAAAAAAATATGACAAGTTACCTGGAAAAAGAAAACTCGCAGGCTGACTCTTTCATTCAAAACAATTGTATCATCACCAAAGCTGCAGAAAGTAAGTCTGAAAACAACTGGTGTGACAGACTATGACACATAAACTCAGTGCTAGAGCAAGTAAACCAGAGGTTTGCAAGTCCCTGTGCTCCACAGCTACAGGAGATTTTCTTACTTATTTCACTTTGCCATGGATTTGATAGAGATGGAAAAAATGTACAAATGTACAATATATTACTGAATTAAACAGAGAAAAGCCTGCTGTCTGCTTTTGTTAGTAAACAACAGTCTGATAGGGATCTTCCTCCATATTTCTAAAGATTTGCAGAAAGCTGGAAGAGTGGCTGGTTTCTTGTTTTCTGTGGTTTTCGTTAACAGTTAGTGTTCATAAAAATAACAAAATGGGCCTTATTACAGATGCTGGAAGCAAATTAAGGAACATCTCACATCTAATCAAGTCATCTTGGTTCTTCAGGGGCATATTTTCCTTTTTTGAAGCCTGGAAAGTGAATTCAGCTGAAGAACAGACCTCACAGAAAAACAGGTCTGAAGTAGCCGCACTACAATTCACACAAAGCACCTACGCAACTTTTCAGACTCAGTCAGTTGCAGCACTTTTCTTGGTTTTGTCATTATTGTGGCTGTACGCTTACTTTATTTGGAAAAGGTGGCTTGCTTGTTGTTTGGGGTTGGGGGGGGACAGGGGAGGTTGTGTTTTTCCAATTTTTTTTCATTAGAAAGCAAGTATTTCCATAACACAATCACAATTTTCTGAGAAAATACATTTTTTTCTGCTAAATGTTTGTCAGGCACATTAGATATCCAGACAAAAAATTCTGTTAAATGCACTAAACCACTTACTTGTCCAAAAAAAAATAAGCTCCTGTAGTGCCTGGGACAACCCACTCTTATCTGTCATAAAAACAAATGAATGTAAATACCAGAAAAGAATTTTCACATAGCATTTTTAACTGTCCTTTTATAACTACAAGATTTTAAACACAAGCAGTTGTCATAAAGTCATGCAATGAATGAAATACTGTAATTAGACAAAATCTGTTCACTATGCTATGTTAAGAATGGGCTTAATAGATTTTTTATACTTCATTGGACTGACAAGTCCTGTTTGGAAGAGAGCCAGGCATGACCATGACTCTATAATAGAGATGATGCACAAAGATTAGGTTTTTTATGGCTCAAATACTATGGAAATACGTGTGATACAATAATTTAGATGACAGATTTTGCATGCCTCTATAGTCTGTGGATTTTCTTTTTCGCTAGCTATCTCTGCTGTGCAGTAAAGTTGTACATCAATACACCTACTCCATCGGAGAAGCTGATGCTGACATTCCAGACTCTTATTTTTAAAACTGTCACAGCTTTAGCATCTCTCTCTAAAAAATGGGCATGCCAATATGTTAAAGGGAAAAATTTACCCCTTCTTGGCTGGTCTCACTTCAGTGTAAAAGCAAATCTGTATATTTTAAAATGAAACACTACACTTTAAATTTAGCCCACATTTAATAATTTTCTTCTTCTGCCTCTACTGGGGTTTAGAGTCATTCTGTGGTTGATGCAGAACAGACTTCGTACTAACAATAGATATCGTGAGCGAGTGGGGAGAGTCTCACTTCTCCCTCCCATTTGAATCTAGCTTCTAGGACAAAAACAAATCTGCATGTTAGCTCCTAACACAAGGGAAGAATCCCTGTCAACACAGTCTCATCACAAGCAACAGCACTAAACACCAGCAGCTGCAACAAAACAGTCCTACCTCCTCAACTGTCCCATTAATATCCAGAAAATTATTCCTTCTCAAATGAGAGGTTATCTCACACAGTTTTCAGGACACCCACACTGTCTGAAACCAAAGGCCAGATTGGGACAGCCAGAGTCATACCCCGCAATACTCAGTATTTCCTATTCTCTCCAAACTTATCAACAAATATAGACTGGGGATCTTAGAATTTTGCCATAGTACCGGCAATGAGGAACATCTGAGAAAGGAATGTCTGAGATTTGAGGCTGTTTAAACATAGACATCTCACTGGATATTACATGGCAGGTTATGATCCTTAAACCTGGGAAGTGGATCACTTTTTTCAGCACAGTTAAGGAGCAATGTATGATTAATAAAGAAAACTTCCCCAGAAAATATGTTTCTGGGATGCAAAAGGTAGTGACACACTACTCTTATTTCCAAAATAACAAGCAAGGGAGAAGGAGGATAAGGGGTGAAGAGAGGTGTGGGCGGAGAAGCAGAGACTAGCAGCTAGTCCAAGAGAAATTCAATTTCTCTTGAATAAAGAGAAGATTTCCTGAGAGATTATACTTATGTAAAATAAATATAATAAAAACATGATGAACTACTCTTAGGAGCCAAACATGCAACACAGATCTGCCTTACATAGCAAAATATGCCAGTAACTATAAACAGAGTTTAGGTTAAGATTATACAATGCATTTGGTTTTTATGTAATGATCTGCTGCAGCTGAGGAATCAATAGAAATCTTTTCTTGCAAACATCTAATGTGATGCTGGAGAATTTCAAATATGAAGACAAGACCAGTCTAATTTATAGGTTAAGAGATGGAGGGCTATATAGTGCTGTTACATATTATTATTAGCATAGTATTACATATATATTATGGCATTGATAGGATAATACTTTATATATTATAGTTTTATAGCAGTTATATTAAAATATATAAAAATTGGGGGAAAAAAACTTACAAAAGGAAGTTAATCTATCAGATAAAACACACATCTGAAAGCTACAAACATGTGTAGGACTATTCATTTAAAAAGAAAAAGAAAGATTCGGCTTCAACTTAAAGTCATACAGCTTTTATGCATACCATACCACTTCTTTGTGACTTAGTCAAATATCTGGTTCTACTAATTCCGGTTCACAAACATTTTCTCAAGCATGCTGACGAATAAATTGTAAGTATTTACAATTTAGTAAATATGTCAGAATAAAACACTGAAAAATTAAAAGGTGTTTCTACATAAATTGATCTCAAACTACAGTTAACAAAAAATTAAAATTACATCTTTAACTAATTTCAGGGATGATAAAATTAATATCTCAAAATCAAGAAATCAAGATTGTGTTGACTGCATAAATCATTCAAAAATCAGAATCAGAATTCTGCTATCTTCATACAGATGAGTCAAGTCCAGTTACTTGAGATGTTCTGAAATGTGTTTCAGACTACAAAAAATTCCTTTATTGACATATGGAAGTGCTGAATACAGAAATATCTAATGGGGTTTTACTAGGGTCATCTCTGCTAAGACTTCTGCTGGCTTTTAATTTTTACAAATGACCTAGATTGGTAAATTTGCTGATAATATAAAATTTGGAGGAAAATTGCATCCTTAGCAAGTAGTAAGACAAGTTTAAATGAATTTTGATTTTCTCTGTAGCTCAGTTGAGAAGCAGAAACTGAAACTTAATGTTGACAAATATAAAGCAATAAAAGCTGAATACGAAAATAATAAACTTGGACATTTTATGAAGAGATTTACATCAAACCAAGAAATCTGTCCTCTCCCTCAAAAAAAAAAAAAAAAAAAAAAAAAAAAAAA